>JBBPBX010000511.1:39037-128044 GCA_038048925.1 Garcialebias charrua
ACACACACACACACACACACACACACACACACACACATTCTCGTATATCAAACTGTCAGGACTTTGAACCGACTTCCATTCATTTTTCATTCATATCTTTAGCGGCTAAAGAAATGAATGAGGTTATAATAAGGGACCGTAGTTCGCTCCCTTATTCTAACCCTAACCTCTCCGCAATTCACACCTTAAGGGCAAAGCAGAGCTGTGCGTCTGTACGAGCGCCGCGCCACACACGTGTGCAATTCACAGCAGAGCTCAGCGTGAAGCAGCAACGTTTTCGCTCCAAATACTTGATGTCATTTGAGCAGAAGCAGGGCGGAGCGTTTAGCTACGGGACAAATTGAGGTCGCTGATTGGTCATTTGCTGACACGCACTACTGATTTGATTGACAGGTCGGGAAAGGCAGAGGGCTGCGCAGCTTTGTTCTGTGTTTATATGTTAATAAAAAGTCCTAAAAATTAGAATTAAAACAGGGAGCGCTGGTCCTTCAGCCCACACAGCAGACCAGCACAACAGGAAATGTTTAGAACCTGCGCATCCACGTTGGACATGAGTTTAGTTCGCTTGTGACAAGTTCATTCACTTCCTCCTCATCCGAGGAGGAAGTGAATGGTGACCGCTTCAAGCGATCACTTGACTTTTGGCAAAAAAACAACAAAAGAAAAGCCAAGTTCAGCGATGAAGAAGGGATATTTAATACATTTGTGTCTCATACAAAACAGTCCGCCACCGGGCAGTTTATTGTGAGATAACGCGCGCGCGTGAGCGGTCGTAAAATTTGAGCTTGGCGCGTGTGCCACGGCGCTCACACGGCGTGGCGCGGCGCTCGTCAAAATGCACAGCTCTGCCTGGCCCTTTAGTCCTAATCTAGGGCTGGGCGATATCTCAGTATTTTTAAGTCAAGAGTCAGAGTCAATATAATTTTATTTGCAATATAAACTGATATTATTTTGATATAGACAATATAGTTCAACTTGAAAATCCTCCAGCTCTGCTGTCTTCTTTCTTCTCCCACATGACCCCCCTCCTCTCACTCACTCCAAACTCAGCCCCTACCCGTGCGCTCTCCCCTGCTTCCTGCTTCTCTCCAGGTGGAGCGGCTTATAGCGCTGCTTTAAACTGTGAAAAAGGTTTGTTGTGCTCGAACGCTTTAACGGCTATAAAAAGAAGAAAAAAAAAAGAAAGGCGAGCGAGCGAGTCGCAGAACTGGTGAGCAGGAAAAAAATAATGGCTCTGTTATTTTGAGATGGTTTGGATTTAATTTGTCAGATGAGCAACAGAAAAATGACAAAAATAAGTCCAGATGAAAGCGTTCGAGCACAACGAACCTTTTTCACAGTTTAAAGCAGCGCTATAAGGTGGAGCATGAAGCGTGTGTTAAACTTGGTGCTGCAGCTCTGGCTGTGAAGTTTTCTTCCCTGAAACAAACTACAGTACAAAACTCTTTTACCTGTGCTGTACCTTATGAGAGCTGACGTGAATAAAACAGTGTCTTATCATATAAAGATACAGTCCTTAGCGGCTAACAAGACGACTGTTAGCCGCTAAGGACTGTATCTTTAGTGATATGATAAGATGCTGTTTTATTAACGTGGCACTAACTCCTCTCACTGTAAGACTTGAAGTCTGTGGACAGTAGTTCTTTTTTCTGCCTGTCTGTGCAGCCAACATCCTCCCCATCCTCCCTCACAAGCAGCTCTCACTGCTGCAGGTCACACACTTACTAACACGATGAAGGCGGTGCAGCTGAGGAGGATTATCTTTTAATATATGTTACAAAAAAGGTCTAAAACAAACTTTAATATACCGTATTTTTCGGAGTATAGGTCGCACCCGAGTATAGGTCGCACCCGAGTATAGGTCGCATTGTCCAATTATTGCCAAAGACTTGGAAAAATCCATATACAGTATAGGTCGCACCTGAATATAGGTTGCACCTACGTCAAAATGTGAACCGTGTTTAGCTCTGCTGCAAATGTCTCTTCCACAGGAGCGCACAGCAAGGCTTTTAAGAAGATTAACACTTAAAAACAATTAATTGTTTGATAAAAATTATAGCAAATATGTGTCTGAGCTGAACTTTTCTTTAATAAATGAATAATTTTAGCAGGATAAACACCTAAAAAAATATTTTTGTTAGCTGACATTATTGTAAGAGTGTGTCTCAGTTTAATTTTTGTTAATAAATGATTACAAATCAGCTTATTTTACAAAAAGCCATATATAGGTCGCCCCCGAGTACAGTATAGGTCGCAGGCCATGAAAAAAATGATAAAAAGGTGCGACCTATACTCCAAAAAATACGGTATGTAAATGGTTTATTTTTTAGACATTTATTTTGTAGAGTTATAGCTGTTAATAAATGTGCCTATGTGACAACTGGGACAACGATTTGACTCAGAAATATATTTTGTTATTATTTTATGGAAAGAAAATAATATTGAGATATATATCGTATATCACCATTTTACTTAAAATATCGAGATATTAATTTTGGTTCATATCGCCAAGCCCTGTCCTAAACCTAACTAACCCCCCAACAAGACTTATCCTTATGGGAACCAGGCTTTGAGCAGTTGGTCCCCACAATGTAACCTGAAACTAAAACATGTGCACGCTCTCTCACACACACACACACACACACACACATAAAATTTGGCATTTCCAAACGTCAAGTAACAGTTTGAGAACAAACAGCCAAGAATGACTTTTGAATTGTTCCCTTTCTAGTTAGCCACACTAAAGGAGACTGCGACGGAGTGAAGATTCAACGAGTCTGCCGGCTTCCTTCCTTACAAAGATAACTTTTACTACCGTATTCTCCGGTGTAAAATACGCACCGGTGTTTAATACGCTTTGTCCAATTATTAACAATAAACAAGAAAAAAATGTAAACAATACGCTTCGGTGTTTAATACGCGTCATCACCACGCGACGCGTCAGCGCCTCATTTGCCCTACTTAAAATGGCGGCGACAGAAGCGAGCGAGTACAAAGAACTTCACAAGGAAACACGGTAAAAACAATTATTTCTTTGCGAGAAAAATATATTTCTTAAATGACTTTATAGCAGACGTGCTCCTGAGCTTAACGAAATGTTCATATCAGCTGGATTTTAAAAAAAAAGTTCGCCGAATTTTAGGCAGGCGGCTCGAACCGGACGCTTTGTTTCTTTAAATTTAGCTAAATAAACGCTAAAAAATATATTTCTTACCTCACTATAGCAGAAGGGCTCCTGAGCTGAACCAAATGTGAAATCAGCTGGATTTAAAAATCCGCGGTGTGGTTTATGAGTTACGGTATCTTGCAAACAAAAACAGCAAACCTCACAGCTAATAGCAGCTACATCCAGAGCAAGGGGCGGGCAGCGACAGAGTCAGTCCGACCAGAGGAGGCTGTTTTCGGACACATGAGCTAGAAACTTCTGGAAGTGGCCCCTCTCTTCCTCTTCGCTCTCTGAGTCCTCTGCTGGCTGCTGCCTACAGCGCCCGTATAGCGGCCGAAACTGGTACTGCACCATTTTTGCCAAAAATGAAAAACGAAGAATCAGAGCGAAAAATGGGTCTAAAAATATGGGAAAAAAATCCATAAATATTACTCTTCGGTGTTTAATACGCAGGACATTCAAATGAGCAAAAATACAGCGTATTATACACCGGTTTTTACGGTAACTGCTAACTGACTGATTTACCAACTGGTTATGGTATATGTATGAATGTTTCAGTGCCCTGAGACAACTTCTGTTGTGACTCGGTGCTATAGAAATAAACTGAAGTGAAGTGAAAGGTTTTGGTCAGCTCATGACTGTTTTGTCTGTTGTGTTCAGCTGAGTGGATGTGTCTGGTTATCATAGCCTCATCTCAAGTCCCTGACATGGGAGGATCTTTCCTCCAAACCAGTGACGTGTGGGCTGCTCCATCACTAGTTTTCTGAGAGGACACTCAGGATTTCAACTGCTGAAAGACAAAACACTACTTCTACGTCAGACACTTAGCCTGAATGTGTCCTGGTGAAGAGACAGAGAATAAGACAGTTCCCTGATTAAACAGTGGCATGCTAACCTTATTAGATTGAGCCGCTTCATGTTTCTTAACTCTGGCAGCGTGGTTCTCCTTGGCTTTCTGAGCTGCTTCCAGCTGTGATTTCAGTTTCTCCACCATGGTCTGAAAAAACATAAATATAAAAAGATGCTGATCAGACATAATTTATGATCGCCTGCAATCCTCTGTCAGCCAAAATATAATCTCAGTTTGGAGTTGATTTAAGTTACACAGGTCAAGGGTTCACTTTTATACTGCAACATCTGTAAACAATCTATTATAGACCAAAGCACTGACGAAGGAAAAAAATAATGGCTGCTGCATACAAAGAACTCTCAAGTTTAGAAATTTTTTTTTTTTGCTCCTGTAATTTAACACATACAGTATCCATGTCTTCGTGTTTAAAGAATGTTAATGAAGTGCACAATATGATGTCTTTGTAGCACTTTGAGATTTTCATTAATGAAAAGTGCATTATAAATTGAATTCATTATTATTATTATTATTATTATTATTATTATTATTATAGTCAGGTACAAACAGAAAATAGTGAAAAAGCAGCAAACAGTTAAAAAAAACTTTGGAAGATGTTTAGGGTTCATGGAGAACTATAGATAAAAACACTAAAAGATTTTTAAAAAATCTGTTTGATTGAAAGAAAAGTACATTAAACTAGAAGTGCTTTAAAGCTGCTATCTGCGATTTCTGTATGACCAAAACACTCAGAAAAATTTTGAACAGGGAATGCCTTTTGCTCCCTCCCACTTGCTCTCTGGCTGACCTGCAACTCCGCCTCCTTAGCTCCTCCTCCTCCCAGCGCTGCAGGCTGGGACAGGCGGGGGATGAGCTGTGTGAAGCTGACACCCCACCCACATGAACAAAACTCTGTTTTTATTGGCTGGTTCAAAAAACTCTGTTTTTATTGGCTGGTTAACGGCTGGTCACTGTGGGTTTTTATAAATGCTTTTATTACCACCGGGAGACGCCAGAGGACTATAGTTTTTTCAGAGATTACTTGTCAAACATCTATCTATCATAAAATAGTGGCAGAGTGAAGAAATATGTTTAAAAAATAACTTACATACTGATCCTTTAAGGTTTTTAAAGTATAAAACGTGTGTATTTTGTCGACCAGCTAAAGCTTCCACAGACAGAACTATAAATGTTTGTTCTAGTTATCAGTGTTACCGTTTTAGCCATCAGAAAATAAAATAAAACAAGCTAAAACAGCTTTTAGAATTATACAAGAAATAACTAGAGAAGTTGCATTTCCTGCAAAAATGCAGTGTGAATGCTTATTGCGGAAGAACTTAATGAGAAACAGCTAAAATTAGCTTTAAAAAAAACATGCTGAAGTGTAGCTGAAATGGAAGAACAAGCCTAAATTAGCATTAGAAAGCAGAAAGTACACATATGTGCTGAATTGGGTTTAAATAAGCAGAAATCAGAACAAACATTAGAAAATGGGCTAAAAAAAAAAAAGAGGCTAAAATTGGCAAAAAAAATGGCTTAAAAGTACGGTAGCAGAAAGGCAGAAAAAAGCTTAAACTACCATAATGAAGTGGAAGGAGCTGAAATGAGCTTAAAATATTTATGGAATTAGGTGAAAAAGCTATATTTAGTACAAAACAGCTCAAAAGTAGCTGAAATAGCAGAAAAAGCTGAAACCAACAGGAAAAAAACTGAAAGGAGCATAACAAGCTGAAATTAGCAGACAGAAGTTATTAGGATGAAAGTAGCAGAAATTACCATGAAAAACGTTAGCTGAAAACAGCTGAAAATAGTTAAAATGTTAGCCGAAAACTTAGAATAAGTTTACATTAACAGAAGAAACATCTGAAAAGTACACTGTCTGGCAAAAAAAAAAATCACCACCAAAAAGTCACACATTAAAGCGTCATTGACATGATTTTTTTTTTTTTACTATGCATAAAATTGCTCAAAAATATATATTTTATCATTTAAATATGTTCGTTTTTGCAAACAAAATGATAAATCAATTTAATTTTGCTTTAAACGTGATTTTAAACTTTGCGCCGTGTTTATTCAGGGGAAATCCGATTACAAGCGAATGCACCATCTGTGACGTAAAATCGGGCAGAGGCAGTTCTGCACGTGTCTGGAGCTCGCCTGGAGATTGCGTTTTTTTTTTTTTACTTGAAAAATGCCGTTACGTTGTGTCGCATTTGGGTGTTCTAATATCATCAGTGAACAAGTGAGCCTTTTCACTTTCCCAAAAGATGAAATACTTTGTCAAGTATGGAATAAACAAAGCTGCCCCCCCTCGGAGATCCCTCGCTTCCTGGAAAGGTAAGACTCAAATAAATACGGGTGCAGACCTAAATTAGAACCTGCTGTTTCTTGTTCATCTAACTTTCTGCTTCCCAAACTGAAGACAAATAGCTCAAATCTTAACTTAGATTTCTAAATTCGTCGGGTTATAAATTGTCCGCTATTAAAGAGACGTAGCCCTCTGCCCGATTTTACGTCACAGATGTTGCATTCGCGTGTAATCGGATTTCCCGTGAATAAACACGGCGCAAAGTTTAAAATCACTTTTAAAGCAAAATTAAAGTGATTTATCATTTTGTTTGCAAAAACGAACGTATTTAAATGATAAAATATATATATTTTGAGCAATTTTATGCATAGTAAAAAAAATCATGTCAGTGACACTTTAATATTTAGTTGGAGCGCGTTTAGCTTTGATTACATCATGCATTCACTGTCATTGTTTCTATAAACTTCTGCAATGACACAAGATCTATTTCCATCCATCCATCCATCCATCCATCCATTGTCGTCTGCTTATCCGGGGTCGGGTCGCGGGGGTAGCAGCCTAAGTAGGGAGGCCCAGACTTCCCTCTCCCCAGCCACTTGGAGCAGCTCCTCCGGGGGAATCCCAAGGCGTTCCCAGGCCAGCCGAGAAACATAGTCCCTCCAGCGCGTCCTGGGTCTTCCTCTGGGTCTCCTCCCGGTGGGACATGCCCGGAACACCTCACCAGGGAGGCGTCCAGGAGGCATCCTAACCAGATGCCCGAGCCACCTCAACTGGCTCCTCTCGATGTGGAGAAGCAGCGGCTCTACTCCGAGTCCCTCCCGGATGACTGAGCTTCTCACCCTATCTCTAAGGGAGAGTCCAGACACCCTGCGGAGAAAACTCATTTCAGCCGCTTGTATCCGAGATCTTGTTCTTTCGGTCATAACCCAAAGCTCATGACCATAGATGAGGGTGGGAACGTAGATCGATCGGTAAATTGAGAGCTTTGCCTTTTGACTCAGCTCTCTCTTCACCACGACAGACCGGTACAGCGCCCGCTTCACTGCGGACGCTGCACCTATCCGCCTATCGATCTCACGCTCCAGTTTTCCCTCATTCGTGAACAAGATCCCGAGATACTTAAACTCCTCCACTTGGGGCAGGACCTCCTCCCCGACCCGGAGAGGGCATGCACCTGTGACAGAGCACCTGTGACAGAGCACCTGTGACAGAGCACCTGAGCGGACGCGGGCACCTTGGCTGCCGCTGCTCCTCGTACTTTTTGCTCCTTGAGCTTTTTATGTTACTTTCTGCTGTTTTTTTCACCGACCCTTGTTGGACATTTCTACCTTTCTACCTTTTTCAAACGCAGAGTGTGACAGGCACGAGCCTGTGTAAAGCACCTGTGTGAGCAGAAGCGAGGATTTCTACCTTTCTACCTTTCTGTGATTTAGTTTTAGAGCAACTGTCTTTTCTGACTGCGTGGTGGATCTGCAGACGTTACACGCTGCCGGTCAAAGCAGTAGGCCGCTTGTCCTGAGCCTACGCACAGCAGGGGGCATACCGTACTCTGGATTTGGTGATTACAGACACTGCACTCATCAATAACTTGTCTGTATATGACCTGGGTGACTCAGATCACAGGGTCATCTCCCTGGAAGTGCCTTCTTCTTCGCCTGCTTCAAACCCAGAACGACCTATCCAGTTCCGTGACCTTAAAAACATTTCCCCTGATGTTCTGTCTACTGATCTTCACGCCCTGACCGCTGTCAATCATTCATCTGCAGATGACTCTGTGGATTACTACAACCGATCTCTCCAAGAGCTTCTGGACCTACATGCTCCCTTGAAGACAAGACTGGTGTCTTTCTCCCGTTCAGCCCCCTGGTACACTGGTGAGCTGCGCAGGATGAAGGCAACTGGCCGTGCTATTGAGAGACGTGTAAAATCATCTGGTCTCTCTGTACATAAGCAGGCATATAAAGAACATCAGAAAGCGTACGCCTATTCTCTTAAAGAAGCACGCTCCAAATATTATTCCAACATCATCAACACCTGCCCTGGAAACTCTAAACAGCTCTTCTCCACAATAACTCATCTGCTTAATCCCATTAAACAAACTCCTGAGGACTCTGCTCAAAAATGCGACCTGTTCCTTTCATCATTTAAAAACAAAGTTGACACTATCAGATCTCAGCTCCACAACCTCCCTGTTCTCAGTGTGCCATCTACCCATCTGCATTCTGGGTCCCTGAGCAGCTTTGATGAAGTTGTTCAGAGTGAGGTGGAGTCCATCATCAAGAAAATGAAGCCTTCATCCTGCGCCCTGGATCCTTTCCCCTCGTCTCTCATAAAATCCAATCACTCTGCAATAAGCCCATTAATCACACAAATAATAAATCAGTCTCTACAATCTGGTCATGTTCCACTGCCTCTAAAAACTGCCATCATTAGGCCTCTTCTGAAAAAATCTAATTTGGATCCCGACATTTTTTCTAATTACCGCCCAATTTCACACCTCCCTTTTCTGTCTAAAGTGCTGGAAAAAGCAGTTGCTGCTCAGCTGCAGGACCACCTACAACAACACTCCCTGTATGAGAAGTTCCAGTCTGGATTCAGGGCAGCTCACAGTACTGAGACTGCATTGCTGAGAGTTACCAATGATGTCCTCATGGCTGCTGACACTGGTTCTCCCTCCATCCTTGTCCTCCTTGACCTCACTGCAGCTTTCGACACTGTGGACCATAGTATCCTCCTCCACCGTCTTCATGTGGAGGTCGGTCTCTGTGACACTGTCCTGGACTGGTTCAAATCTTTCCTCTCCGATAGGCTGGAATGTGTTAGTCTTGGCAACGCCACGTCCCAGACAGTCTGTGTCTCCTGTGGTGTCCCTCAGGGGTCAGTTCTGGGGCCCCTGCTGTTTTCCCTTTACATGCTGCCTTTAGGTCAAATTATTAATCAGTTCAACATTTCTTTTCACTGTTATGCCGACGATACACAACTTTACATCAGGACTGGAGCCTCCTCATCTTCCCCATTGTCATCTCCATCTTCACTCACTGCCCTCTCTGCCTGCCTGGAGGAAATAAGGGCATGGATGAATCAGAACTTTCTTCAATTAAACTGCTCCAAGACTGAGGCCATACTGATTGGCACCCCTCACCAGGTACAGACATCTACTATAACAACAATTTCCTTTTCTGGACAAGACATCCCCCTCTCCACCTCTGTTACAAATCTTGGAATAAAAATGGACTCTCATCTTACATTTGAAAATCACATTAAGCTTCTGTTTAAAACTTGCTTCTTCCATCTTCGAAACATCTCCAGACTTCGCCCATCCCTAACTTTTTCCGATGCTGAGAAACTCGTCCATGCTTTTGTCTCCTCCAGGCTCGACTACTGCAACTCCCTGTTTATTGGAATCCCTGGTAAATACCTTCAGAAGCTTCAATATATTCAAAACAGTGCAGCATGGATTTTGTTGAGAGTTCGTAAATTTGAACACATTACACCCATTCTCCAAAACCTTTAATGGCTTCCTGTTGCCTACAGAATTCAATACAAAACTGCTCTCATTACACATCAATGCTTACATGGAACTTCACCAGATTATCTAAAGGACATTCATGCACCATACTCATCCACCCGGTCTCTACGGTCACAGAACAGTCATCTACTTCACATTCCGAGAACCAAATTAAGGACAATGGGAGACCGGGCTTTCAGTGTGGCTGCCCCCCGCCTGTGGAACTCTCTTCCTGACTGCCTAAGAGCTCCACAGTCACTGGTTGACTTTAAGAGCGGCTTGAAGACCTTTCTTTTTAACCAAGCATACTCTGCCTCCTCATGATTCTATCTTTGATCTTAGTTGATACTGTTATTGATTTTACTTGTTTTATTACTTGTTTTATTGACATTTAATTCTGTTGCACTTTGTAGCACTTTGAGATTTTCATTAATGAAAAGTGCGTTATAAATTGAATTCATTATTATTATTATTATTATTATTATTATTATTATTATTATTATTATTATTATTATTATGCTACCCTTTTCCGGCTCAAGACCATGGCCTCGGATTTGGAGGAACTGATCCTCATCCCGGCCGCATCACACTCGGCTGCAAACCGCTCCAGTGAAAGCTGTAGATCACGATCTGATGAAGCCAATAGGACCACATCATCTGCAAAAAACAGAGAAGCGATTCTAAGGCCACCAAAACGGATCCTCTCAACACCTTGGCTGCGCCTAGAAATTCTGTCCATAAAAGTTATGAACAGAATCGGTGACAAAGGGCAACCTTGGCGGAGTCCAACTCTCACTGGAAACGAGCCTGACTTACTGCCGGCAATGCGGACCAAGCTCTGACACCGGTCGTACAGGGACCTAACAGCCCATATCAAAGGGCCTGGTACCCCATACTCCCGGAGTACCCCCCACAGAACCCCCCGAGGGACGCGGTCGAATGCCTTTTCCAAGTCCACAAAGCACATGTAAACTGGTTGGGCAAACTCCCACGCACCCTCCAGGACCCTGTTGAGGGTGTAGAGCTGGTCCAGTGTTCCACGACCAGGACAAAAACCACACTGCTCCTCCTGAATTCGAGGTTCGACTATCCGACGGACCCTCCTCTCCAGAACCCCTGAATAGACCTTACCAGGGAGGCTTATTTCCATCCAGAGTTGCATTAATTTTTCACCAAGATCTTGCATTGATGACGAGGCACTAGACATGATGGGTACATCACTTCACCTGCCTCTCTTCTTACCCTGATGCACCCATCACTCTGGAACAGGGTCAATCTGGACTCATCAGACCACATGACCTTCTTCCATTGCTCCACAGTCCAATCTTTATGCTCCCTAGCAAATTGAAGCCTTTGTTCCAGTTAGCTTCACTGATTAGTGGTTTTCTTAAGGCTACACAGCTGTTCAGTCCCAATATCTTGAGTTCCCTTCACATTGTGTGTGTGGAAATGTTCTTTCACTATTATCAAAAAGGCGTTCAATACAGAACAACTGTATAGTCCTGAGTGCTACTGTTGTTTTTCTTCTATTTGATTTCACCAAACGTTGAAGTGATCGCTGATCACGATCATTCAGGATTTTTTTCCAGCCACATTACTTCCTTGAAGACGATGTGTCCCCACTATCCTTCCAGTTTTTAATAATGTGTTGGACAGTTCTTAACACAAATTTGAGTAGTTTCTGCAATCTCCTTAGATATTTTCTCTGCTTGATGCCAATGATTTGACCCTTCTCAAACAGACCAACATCTTGTCCACGACCACTCGATGTGTCTTTCAACATGATTGTTTAAGAAATGAGAAGCAACTTATTTCACCAGTTAGGCTTAAATAACTTGTTGCAGCTGAAAGATAATCACCCATGCAGTAATTATCCAATAGGAGGCTCGTACATATTTGCTTAGTTAAATCCAGGTGGAGACTTTTTTTTTTCTATCTTGCCAGGCTGTGTAGCTAAAAAGGCAGAAAGAAGCTTAAATTACCAGAAGGAAGTGGAGAGAGCACATTTTTGCTGAATTCAGCTGAAAAAAGTTTAAATTAATTTTAAAAATGTGGAATTAGCTGGGTGGTGCAACTGGTACAACTGCTGCCTCTCAGCGAGCAGGCTCCCGGTTCAAATCTCGGTCGGGGGGCCTTTCTGGGTGGAGTTGGCATGTTCTCTCAGTGCATGCGTGGGTTTTCTCCAGGTACTGTACTCCAGTTTCCTCCCACAGACCAAAAACATGCATGTTAGACTGATGTGTAACTAAATTGTCTCTAGGTGTGAGTGAGAGAGTGAATGGTTGTTTGTCTCTGTGTGTCTCTGTGATGGACTGGAGACCAGTCCAGGGTGTCCCCCGCTCCTCGAACAGTGACTGCTGGATATGATATGCACCAGTGACCCCAGCAACCCGAGGAGGAAGAAGCAGGTAAAGATAATGGATGGATGATTTATTTTTCCAATAAAACAAACAATGTATATCATGTAAGGAACAATTAGTGAATGAGAAAAGAAAGCAGCAGCATTCTGTCAGAAACGCACCGTATTTCCCATCATCTCTGCCTTTATCAGCTTGGACCCAAGTTTGTTCATCTCCTCCTCAGACAGTAATGGGATCTCCTCCTCCTCCTCTGCCTCACTTTCACTCTCAGTACTGGACAAACACATTTAAATGGGGAAAAAAATAACATACACCAAGACATAACGGTTATTGCAGACCACTCGTTGTAAAGACAACATAAAAATTCACACTTTAAACTAGAAGTCTGTATTTGCGTGGTTGAGTTGTAAACGTGCACACCCACAGTATAATACTGGTGTTGAGTCAGTCTAATAACGTTTTCCAACAACTTGCTGTCTGAACGTCCACTCTCCTGTAACTCTTTTTCTCCCCTCACAGTTCACCATCTTCTAATGGAAAACTGATTTGCTGAAGTTTAACTGTGACGTTGTTTGCTTCTGCGTGCTCTCATTGTTTATCTGTGATGATCTAGTTGAGTCACTGTGCTCCTTCGGGCGATCCTGACAGCCTCGTCTGAGAGGATCGGTACTGCGACCCAAAAAGCATTGTTCTAGGCGATTAAACTTCTCATAGCATCTTTTCCATCTGCTACCATGCTGTGGGCTCATTTCATGCTGCAGGGGTTCTGACTGCCGCTTCACCCAAACAACTTAGCCTAATGAGGCAAAACACAGGAGACGCTACAGAACTCTGGTCCTCTGACATCTGGCTGACAACAGTTCACCCCTGTACAGCAAGAAACACAGTTAAACTAGAACACAAGGTTCAAAGTTCAAGGTTCATTGTTATTCACATCACATGTGGTGCATGAGGTGGAATGAAACGGTGTACACAAGGTCCCAGTTACATCTAAAAATAACAGAAACTCAAAGTATAAAAATAAACAGTATAGAAGGATCTAAGATATACACCAAACAATAATGTACAGTAATATAATGAGGGGTATTAAACAGCAGCCTGAACATGAGTCTGTTGTGAGCAGATGGGTATGAATACAGCAGCTTAAAGGCAAGAAATCAGCAGCATGGATAAAGTGACATATCACCAATTAAAATGTCATTACAGTGATTATCCTGGTTAGATACTCATGAGTCTAACAGCCTCAGGGTAGAAGCTGTTCCTCAGTCTAGTGGTTCTACACTTAATACTCTGCAAATTCCTTCCTGAGGAGAGTGGGGCAAAAAGTGTGTGTGCTGGGTGAGTGGGGCCCTTCATGATGCAGGTGGCTCTCTTCCTGCATCTGGAGGTGTAGATGTCTGTGATAGTGGGGAGACTGACTCCAACATCTTCTGTGCAGCCTTCACCACTCTCTGTAGAGCTTTTCTTTCTGCAACTGTGCAGCCTCCATGCCACACGTTGATGCTGGAGCACAGGATGCTCTCCACTGCACACCTGTAGAAGGAGGTGAGGACTGGGCTGCTCAGACCAGCTCGTCTCAGTCGTCTGAGGAAGTAGAGTCTCTGATGACCTTTCTTGATCAGGCTGGTGGTGTTGTTGCTCCAGCTGAGGTTATCATTCAAGTGTACACCCAAGCATTTGTAGCTGGAGACCACTTCCACCACTTCCTCTTATGTTCGTCTTCTTCACATTCATGTAAAGATTATTCTCTTTGCACCAGCTCTCCAGGTGTTCCACCTCCTGCCTGTAGCTGGACTCTTCATTGTTTGTGATGCATCCCACCACCGCTGTATCATCTGCAAACTTTACAATGTGACAGCCTGGATGGGTGGCTGCACAATCACATGTGAGCAGAGTAAACAGGAGAGGGTTCAACACATCCTTGAGGAGAGCCAGTGCTGAGGGTTATGGTGGAGAAGGAGAAGTTGTGGATCTTCATTAACTGTGGTCTGTTTGTTAAGAAGTCTAGGACCAGTTACAAATGGAGGAACTTAGTCCCAATGTGAATAGTTTGTTCATCATGGTTTGGGGGATCATGGTGTTGAAGGCAGATGTGAAGTCCTCAAAGAGCAGACGCACGTAAGAGTCCTTCTGATCCAGGTGGGTGAGAGCAGTGTGGACCACAGAGGAGATGCATCCTCTGTTGATCAATTCTTGCAGTATGTGTACTGGTGAGGGTCCTCACTGATGTCGCTGGTTGTTTTGATGTGGGTCATGACCAGTCTTTCAAAGCATTTAGCGACTATCGGGGTGAGGACTACTGGCCGGTAGTCATTCAGACCAGTCACTGCTCAGATCATTGGTGTTTTTATTATTACTTTCCTTCTTCTTCTTTAAGAATGTATGTCTATTCTTAAAGTTGTGTTTATTAAGTCAGATTAACCTCCTAGGACCTGGCATCCACATATGCAAGAGTTCAGGTCTTAGGAGGTTAAAACTAAAACTATTTTGTTACAGACATATGAATCAGTGTTAAAAAAAGTTCTGTGCGTGCCACCGCTTTGGTGTGGGGGATAAAGCGCGCGGCACATATACTGAGGCTGAGCCTCTCTGCAGGCGTCGCGGGTTCGCGTCCCAGACCCGACAAGTTGTTTCTGCAGTGTCTTTCCCTTCTCTCTACCCGTTTCGCCCTCTCCCTCTAATAAAGGCCACTAGAGCCCAAAAATGTAAAGAATAATAAAAAATAAAAAATAAAAAAAAGTTCTGTGCAACTACACAAAGTGCTACAATTTAGTGCCTCCTTGCTGTGTTTAGATGGTTTTTGCATAAAGCCTATGTAAAAATAAACTCAATTTAACTTTGTCTGAAAGTGGAAGTTGGGTTTATTAGTTGCATTTGTGTTATGGAAATCTCTTCAGCTCGAACTGTAAGCAAAGCTTTGTAATAACAGAAGAATACTCGTAACTGAGACACTTCACAGATACGGCCTCCTCAGAACATTAGACCACATTTAAAGCACATTATCTGTTTTAGATGTGTATGTTGAAGCTTTCTTTGACTAGTAGCTTTCTTCAGTTGGTGTCAAAACAAGTGGAAGCAGTGGTTTAAGGATTAAGCTGGAATATGAATAAAACATGTCCAACAACATTTGACTGAAGTCAGTGGGAAATTTTTTACTGCTTTCAACAATCAATTATTTTACACACGAATAAGAATTGTGTATGTCCACACTGGGATCTGATTTTGTGCCTTAACATCATAATCCTGCTTGACCCTGGATTTGTTCTTGGCTGGATTATCTTTCGTCCAAAGGTAACTCCCAACATCATTTCATTTTTTTATGCAGGTTAGTTTTTATAAATAAGTGAGTCTTCGATCAAATGAAGGCGCTCATGTGTAGCGTCCACAGCTTTTTGCAGTGTTATGACAACATTATGAGTTGTAAGGTCTTAGAGGAGATCAAGTTAAAAAACCTGGAAATCATCTGAAGAGCAGCCCAGAGAAACTAAAAGCTGGCAATACCATTCTTTTATTTGTTATTTTTAATAAACCATTCTGTTCTGTGAACTGATTAATTCGTATTAGGGATTGTTTTTTTATATACAGTACAACATAATCTTTGTCTTCATGTCTAACATTTTCTGTTTACATCGTTTGCTGGCAAAATAAAATTAATTTAATTTTTTTTTAATCTAAACAAAAGCTCAAAATTCATCAGAGTATGAATATTTCTGTACATGAAAAAGTTGTTTAGGTTATTAAAAAAGCAGTGAATCAAAGGTTAACACTTTTTACAAAAGAGACCATGATATTGTTTCATTTTAGAAAGTAATAATTTTTTGTTTGCCAACTAAAACCATGACAAACATTTTCAGACAATGTTTTCAGTCTGGGTCTGATGTGCTTTTGTTGCACACACATGTATGATGCTAACCTGCTGGTTTAAAATAGCTAATTACAGAAAGTGGAACAGCAGCAAATGAAAGAAGCTCAACTAACGAGAAAAAAATATTACTACATGAATATTTCTCCTAAAAATTGAATGTTTTTAATAAATAAATTCATGTAGAAATTATTAAGGAGGACCATGAAATGCATTTAATGTGCTGAATGACAGTAAACCGTATATGTTTATTTGTCCAGTAAAAGATTTTCACCAAAATGTAAAAATAAACAAGTGTTACGCTGACAGCGCTGGGGGATCTGAATAGTGCATGTTTGTAGTTTTTGAGATTAGTGTTTTTCTTGACTGGAATTGAACAGTTAATGCAAATAAACAATGTTTTTGGTGCAAGATACACAAGTGGACAGGAATTACACTGTGGAGAAGAATAAAGGAAGTTGGTTTTTTGTTTTGCTTGTCCAAAGCAGCACAAAGTGATGGATCCTGGTAAGCGGCGGGCACAATTTTATCAACGACCAGGTGCAATGGTGGAGCCAGGGGGTGGCTAATGGTGCCCTTTGCCCCCCATTGATTAAGTTTTGGCAATGGCCATCTTAGATTTTGACATGGTACCAAATTTTCAGTGGTGATCTTTCTAAAGCCTAGATGCAGCTACACATCAAAATGGAAGTTGGCACTTTGCTTATTTTTCAAGTTATACAGCTCACAAAGTAAACATATATGGAGGCAGCCATCTTGGATTTTGACGTGGCAACCCAATTCTTGAAAGGAACCTTTCTTTCACCCAGATATAAGAAATTAAATGGGTACCTCACTTACTTTTTTAAGTTATTCTGCTCACAACATCCACAGAGGCTAAGACAGATGGCATTTTCCAATTCCCCCTCTTTGCTCCACGACGGGGGACAACAAATAACTACCGGTACTGTGCAGAATTATTTCTGGCTATTCATTGTGCAGAGACTGTTCCCTTTGGGAGCAAACTGTTTGGTGTTGAACTAATGTGTGCAACCAGGTTTGATCAGGCAGATAGAAGTGACGTGTTATCACAACTTGAATATTCAAATGCAGGAAAGTCTTGTTCTCAAAGCAACCAAATAAAAATAAACTACCAAACCTTGATGGTGCAGCAACTTGAGGAGCAGTTACAATTTGCTCTGCCGGTCTCTGACTTTCCTGTGGCACTTTGTCCATGTGTTCGGGTTTGTGGGCAGAAATACTGCTCTTCTTCCAGGCTTGGTTGCTGTTGTTCTTTGGGGTGGGGTCCTCATCATCAGAGCTGGGTTTCAGGAATCGTGTGGATGTCCGAGCTGGAGCAGGACGCTGAGGTGCTGTGCATAAACCAAAGAACAATTAACTCAGGTGCTAAGACGACTAGCTTCGTTAAAGTTGGATAGTTATTGTTCCTTTTTTTCAATCAGATCAGATTTAGCAAAGATTCGTACTGCTCCTTTTCAGACTTTAAAGTAGAGCCCGACAGATATATTGGTAGTGGCGATATTTTAGGCAGATCTGTATTTTTCCAAGATGATTCTTCAGACACCTAACAACAAAGATCTTGAGATGAACCCACCTGCAGCACTGTCATCGTCATCTGAAGTTTTCAGGAAACGGCTTTTTAGTGAGCGTGAGCGTTGACTCCAGTTCTGTCCAGAAGACGCTGATGCTGCACTGAACTTATCTTGTTCCCTGTCTTTGTCCTTGTACCAATCACTTTCTAGCTCTCTGCTCTTGTCTTTGTCATTTTCTCTGTCTTTTCCTCTATCCCTCTCTCTGTCCCTGTCTCTGTCTCCATCCCTATCCTCCTCTCTTCCTTGATGCCGCTCCTTCTCCACTCCTCTCCTACCACAGTATCTCTCGGCGCTCCGAGGCGATGAGTCTCTTTCACCTTTCCTCCACCGCTCTCGACCTTGCCAGTCCTCCTCTCTTCTCCTCCATCTCTCCCTGCCCTTTTCCTCTCCTTTCCCTGAACGCTCTCCATCTGATCTTCTCTGACCATAAACAGCTTCCTCAGCATCCGCGAGCCTCTTCTGAAATTCCTCCATCGACTGTTAAAGGAGAGACAGAAGAAGTGATGAAAACGGTTCCGATCATTCACAGGGTTTGAAACTTTTAGAGGACATGACTGCTCAAAAGCTTTGCGTTTCATTTTGTACAGATGATTAATGTTGCCAATTTTAATAATGTGAATGAGCATATAAGACTAAAAGGTTTTAAACTCTTTGCAAGAAGAAATTCTTCCCTCTCAGGTTTCTCTTTTTAGAAAGAGCGATGCCAGTTTTAAGACGTCTCCAACTCTCTGTGAGCCAGCTTCTAACTGCAGCGACTGCTGCCATCAGATACATGAGCCGACTCACCACAACGGTCATAAAGTTTGTAAATGCTGCACTGCTTTAAACAGATTACCATACATGATGAATAATTTAGAAAGTTTTATAAAAATCCTTTAAAATCTAGTAACCAATGTGGCTTTGGGTCAGACTTTTTATAGGTACAGATCAGTTCATGATTTAGTAACTTGAGTTTTGTAAAATAAGAGTAAAGAGGATAATCTTGATGATTTAGAATCTGACGTGATGTTTTTTACATTTGAGCTGAAGTGAGCATGTGAATGTGTGAGTGCGTCCAGATCTCACCCCGTATCTCGCTGCTACAACATCACTGAGGCTGCGCTGTTCTCTCTCTGCCTGCTCCTTCATCCTCTGATAGTTTTTTCTCAGCCAGCTCAGACCACCATCGTTCACCACAGGACCTGCAGCTGACAGCAGATAGAAACATTTTAAGACTACTGTACTGAACCATCAGTGATATCTCCCCTTCCGCCACACATCATGGTGTATTTAATCCACCAGATGTTTTCCAACTCAAAACAAGTTCAAGCTACATGGAGGGTAGACAGAATATATCAGCAAGTTCCTCTCCAAAGTGAATAATTTGAAAATGGCATGTAAAAAAATCAAAAATAAATGAAAAAAATTATTCCTATTAGCAAGATCTCAAAATTTAGCTTATGTATAGTCACCAGATTGTTTCATTTAAAAAAGCAGACAAGTTGGAGAGAACGTAAATGAAAGCTGTAATTCTGTGAAAGAAAAAGAAGCCATGACATCCTGAAAATATGAACCAAAAACACAGATGAGTGTTGGCAAAAATAAGGAAGGGGTCCAAGAATCAATAAGAGTACTGAAGTGTTAGCATAAAGTAAAGAAAAGGACCACGCCGGCTGAATTTAGTATGCAAGTCCAAAGAACAAAAGGTGGCACAACTTCAGAGACAAAACACGACACATGTTCTGACCCAACCCAAAAGACTTTGTGGTCGTGGTCAAGACAGAGGAGATTTCTTTGAGTTAGAGAACATGGTGAGGTTTAAGACCATCCAAGGACCAAGCCTTTTCTGAAAACACACAGATTAGGTTGAAATATGAAAATGATGAGGATTTTCAAGACTTTTAGAAAAACCAACAAATACCTGCTTCAGCCTCACAAAGGAAGGAATATGCACAGAAATATTATCCTTATTTTTTTAATCAACATTTGTAAATCGCCGAACAATGCACAGGCAAAAACAACAGGTTTTATTGTTGTGGAGGAGAGAATCAAATCTGCTTTGCTGTACAGTAGTCCCTCGCTACTTCGCAGTTCAACTTTTGCGGACTCGCTCTTTCGCAGTTTTTCAAATTAAGATTGTACACGACACATGAATGTCATATTTAATATTGCTCATGTGATTGGGACAGTACAGGATTCAGTAAAAAATTAATGGGAAAAAACTTCGGACAGGCCCTGCCATTTTGTAGTTTTCTCTCAATAAGCCTACACTGTATTGCCACTCAAAAGGACTACATTACCCAGAAGCCAAAGCTGCCTTCTGCTGAAATGGAGCGAAAGTTTTGATCTTATCCAAAAACGTTCAGTCCTTATTTATAGTGACTTCGCCACTCAGTGGATGCAGAGAGCCATAAGGGACCAACCGGGAATTGGACCATAACTGGACTTCCAGCCTCATCAGTCATCTGAGTGCTGCTTGCCGGCCCATGAAGCCTCTGGAGCAAGGATGTGGTGCTTGGATGTCCGGTGTCTTCTCCGGAGCTCACTCTGACTTTTTTCATTCAAATTTGGACTGGTCGGGACCATTGTGTGATTTTGTGCTGGCTATTTGCAGGTCCAACTCTCTCTAAAAGCATCTTGGTGCTCAAGGGCTGCAGAGAGCCGATCAGAACCGGAACAAGGCTGATTAGTACCGTACTTGCCACCATAAATGTCACACCGCCATATAAGTTGCATCCGCCCAAATATGTCTAATAAAGTGGAAAAAAACATAAATATGTTGCTTCGCCATATAAATCACAACTATTATGGATGACCACTGACAACCTGGAAACGTGGGCCGGTGTTGTGCCAAAAATTGATTGGCAGACAAATGGCGGCCATGGGAGCGTGCACAGGATGACTTTTACAAGAATTTAACAAGATTAACATTTAAAAACAATTACTTGTTTGCTCAAAATTAAAGTAAAGGTGTGTCGCTGTCTAACTTTTCCTTAATAAATTCACTGTAATGGTCAAATCAGCTGCATTTCACCTGGGCGGCGCGGTGAAATGCAGCTGATTTGACGTTTGCTCCAGAAGTTCCAGAGCGAGGGTGGCTTGGTATGGCAAGACAAATGTCTTGTTAATGGCCGCTTTTACCTATTAATGCGACACTTGGCTTGCCATATTAGTCGAGTGCCCTCTAGTGGCTGAAAATGGTAGTGTTTGGTATTTTCCATGTCAGAATGAATGAAATCATAAGATCTCAGACAAAAATTGGATTATAAACATGGGGGGGGGGAACAAATATGTCGCTTCGCTGTATAGGTCGCAGGCGCGCTAACTTATGCAAAAAACTGCGACTTATACAGAGAAAAATACGGTACCCATATAAAATTTTGCAGTAGCCACTGTACAGTACATATGCATTTGTTGTTAAAATGATGTAGGTTTAAGAGTTTCGAACATTGCAAGAGTGTGGGAAGGGTTTAAAAATCCTTAAAATATATTTAAATATTAAAATAAATATAGCGTTTCTATTAAGCTTTTTTTTCCCACTTATTGCAGGGGGGTCCGGAATGTAACCCCCACAATAAACGAGGGACTACTGTATTTGTTTTACTGTATCAAAGAGTAAATAAGCGTATAAGCAATATGTGCAATAGTGTTAGAGCTCATATAGTTTTTAGCTGTTCTACAACAGGTTTTCTAAATAAATAAATAAAAATAATAATAATAAATAAAAAGCATTAGATTAAAAAAAACTGCAACACTACGGTATTCTCATATTCTGCTTTCTACATTGCAAAAATGCCTTGATGGTAGGCATGTAACAAGATCTCGTTGTACGAGATCTCGCGATATTAAACTCCCGCGATATCTCTCGTTGAGAGGTAACGTTGTCTCGCGAGTCGCTAATGCTAGCAGCCCCTAACAAGTCAGCGTCACGGACAGCATGGCTTCGCCGGATGAAGTTGCTATAGAAGACGCCCCAACTACTGATGGAGGGTCCCGGTGCCGCAGACGCCTCTACATTGATGGAGGGTCCCGGCGCTGCCGACGCTGCCCCGAATGTAAAGACACGCGTGTAAACACCGGTGTGACCGGTGTTGCCAGATAGAGTCCCACCCACCCAAAGCACTCTTTACCCGCAAAAGTCAGAAGGAAAATCGCGGTGAACCGCCCAATCTGGCAACACTGGTGAGTGACGGCTGCAGATTCAGTGCTGATGCGGATATTTATGTTCAATTTTTGGAAAGTCCTGCGTGAATATCTATTTTTTTTAAACAAAGTTGAACGTTCTAAGGTCTAAGGAGATTCAATCAGTAAAATGAAGACATCAGTTGGGTTTGTAATACATGTTAAAACAGAATAAAAGCCTTTTTGCGGCATAAAACCGATCTTTGAAGTTTTCTTAAAATCTCGTTCTCGCGAACTCTGTAATTTGTCTCGTCTCGTCTCGAGAGTTTTGTGTATCGTTACACCCCTACTTGATGGTGATGATGGATGATTTTTACCTTTTTTTACTGCAGTTTGAGCGGTTTCTTCTGGGGGCAAACCAGTTCCTCCATCTTTCCAGTAAGGGTTCAGCTCCAGTTTGTGCAAACCAGCCTAAGAGTAACATTCATATTTATTAAAACTGTAAATAACACAAAACACCCTGAGGACAGAAAATCAAAACAAACCACAATATGCTGACGTCCATTAACAGTTACTTTTGTTTAACGATAAAACGACATGGTCTCTCTCTCCTCATCTCTTTCTTACACAGATGGTTTTATGTTCAGCCCTCCCGGTCAGACAGGAGAACAGAAACAATAGTAACAGAAAAATCACACACACCTGTTCAATAGCCTGAGCCTTCTCTCTCTCTGCCTCCTTCTGTCGATCTTTCTCAGCTCGTCTCGCTGCAGTGGATGTGGTTTTCATAGCCAGGAAGTCAAAGGTCATCCACTCGTCTCTCTAAGGGACACAAACAACGAAAGAAGTGACTGGAAACCAATAGACATATTTAAGCACAACACAGCTTTAAAGTATTTTAAATGTGGATCTTTCTCAGGAACAGTGAAATGTTTATACCGAGTGTGGACCCAAAGAGTCCAACGGACTCTGTGGGGCACGGTACTATTCTGACCTGGACGCTCTGGGCTGGGCTGGAGCTGCTCTCTGAAGTCTTAGATTGCTCTGTGACCTGCCAGGCTTTTACAGGCTGAGTCTGAGCCTCAACCCACTCGTCTTCTGAGTCCTGATGCAGACAGGTCCAGCACAGAGACACAATGAGACAATGGGTGATCAAACGATTAGCAAGAAAGAGACACCAATCTGATTTTATTTATACTCTTCATTAATTACCTGTATGTTTTTAATACACGTCAGTGTAAACAATTCTCAATTCTACTACCAAGAAACTAGTCGACTAGTTTTACTAGGGATACAAGATATTAGATATTTGGCTGCTAACCAATATGTTAAAACTTATTTGGCCGATAACCAATACCAATATTTTTTCCTAGACCTACTTACAGAGACTACATAACTTTCTCTGCTGTGAAATTAAAATACTACATTATTCTGCATGGTCTTTGTCAGTTTGAACTGCTACAAATGCAGATACTGAAAAGGGACTGAAAATGATGTAACACTTCAACTTGGATTATGTTTAATGTCAAATTCATTCATGACATTTACTCTCTCTAACAAAATGACAACACTCAAACAGTGCACATTTGTAAATTTTCACAAAAATAAACTCAACCTGTTCACAAGCGACAAGTGAAAAGCGCATGAATAGTGAATTCATAGATATTCTTGACAGATTCTTAAATAAAAAAATTAACTTAAAAACAGAAGCCTTTTATATCAGTGAGTTATTTTTGATGGAATGGCAGATGTCTGATATTTAACTTTATTGCTAATATTGGCCAATATTACCCTGCAGATATTTTTTTCCATTTACCCTTTATTTATACAGGTAGTCTCATTGAGCCACGAGAACTCATTTTCAAGAGAGACCTGTTTATAGGGAGCAGATGGTGGGGGTTAAGGGCCTTGCTCAGGGGCCATGGGGGGACAAATGAGGGTGGAGGCAGGTGTGGGTGTTTCACCTTAATAATAATATTGTGCATCCCTAAATTTGACATGATTACACATTAGCAGGGGGCCACTTTCATACTTTCATGCAACTTTGACACAGTAGTTGTTACTGACGTTCTCCAGGTGTGTCTGTTGTGTGTGTCATGCAGTGGGACACAGTCTACCTGTGAGCTGTCACCAGAACCAGCTCCGACTTCTGTCATATTTTCCTTCTTGATTTTCTTCTTCTCCTTTTTCTTCTTGGATTTTTTCTCCTTCTTCTTTTTCTTTGCAGATCCCTCCTGTTGAATTTAGCAAATTGTATTTAACCCATTGATTTGTAATTAGTGTCAGTTTGTTGTACAGTACAGTATATCTCTATCTACATCTTTAACTGCTCATCCATAGACAGGTCAAGGAGACAAAAGGGTCCAGGAGAGAAAACCAGACACCCCTCTCCTCACTTTCCAGCTCGTCCTGGGGGATACAAAGATGTTCCCAGCCCAGAGAAAATACACAATCCGTTCAGCGAGTTCTGGGTTTTCCCCGGAGCCTCCCACCAGTGGGACGTGCCTGGAAAACCTCTAAAGGAAGGTATCCAGGAGGAATCCTAATCAGATGACCAAACCACCTCAACTGACTCCTTTCAATGTGGAGGAGCAGCGGCTTCTACTACATGACCGAGTTCCTCATCCTGTCTCTAAGGTTGACCCCTTCACAGAATGGACACCTTAAAGGTGCTATATATAACTTTTCTAAACATATATTTTTAACATATTTCTTCACTCTGTCACTATCTCCTGACAGACTGATGTTAGACAGGTAATCTCTGGAAAAAAAAATACAGCAAACCCCCTACTTACGACTCCATCGACCTACGAACAACGGGACCTACGAACGTATCATATTTAATAAAAATATGAAATTACTGTATTAAAAAAAAAATTTTTTTTTTTTTTTTTTGTGTTTAAATGTTCTTAATTTCATGTGTACATCACTTTGTTGCAGCTGTGGTTGTTTTAAAGGCTTTATAAATAATAATTATGATAAAAAAGATCATTTCTGATCATTTTTGAGCAATCTTGGGCAGCATTCATTCAAGCAGGAAGTAGGTCTTCAGTTTACACGGTCACAAATTAATGTAGAACACCGGACGCCATTTTAGGTTCAGTCACTGGGGTCTCCGGTCACAAATTAATGTACAACACCGGACGCCATTTTAGGTTAGCTGCCGGCAGCCGGCCGAAGACTGGTGACCAGGATGGCTTCATATGGATTAATTACGAGCTGGAAACGTCTCTGTGAACTTTGTGGATGTCTCAGGCAGCAGCGGATTTATCGCTGATCGTGCCAGGCCGCCGCGCGAACACCTCCGGCCAGGCTCTGGCCTGGCTAGCTCCAGAAGCTAACACGGGAGCTAACACGGGAGCCGGCCTTTTGAACACTTGTGACCAGGATCGCATCATATGGATTAATTACTAGCTGGAATCGCTCTGTGAGCTCTGTGGACGTCTCAGGCTGGAGCAGGAGCTGCAGATTGATCGCGCCGCCGCTCCAACACCAGCTCATGGCTTGGCTAGCAGAAGCTAGCCAGCTAGCTAACACAGGTCTGGAGCAGCTGCGGTGGCTTGCCGGCCCCCGCGCTGCTCGGCCCGAAAACAATCAACGCATGGCAACCTAAGATGTCGGCTTTGACCATCTCAAAGTAAGAAAATATATTTTTATTTATTCTGTAAATGTGAATAGCAATGTTTAACATTACAGTACACTACTGTACATGCTTAAATGTGTGCGCGCGCTCCGTTAGCATGATAATTTTAAAAAAATAATAATTTTCACCCCCTAGCTACGGCAGAATCGAGCTGCGAACCGTTCTTAGGTCCCTAACTCATTCGTACCTCGGGGGTCACCTGTATATATATATTGTCCCCTTGCTTATCCAGGTGGTAAATAAGCATTTCTAAAAAGAAAAAGTGACCCGCCGTTAACCAGCCAATAAAAACAGAGTTTTTATTCAGCCAATAAAGCTGCGTTCCAGTTGTCCTCAACAGAGCTTCTCACGCCCCAACCCACGCCCCCACCTGTCCCAGCCCCAGCGCCGCGCACGTTCTCGTTCAAAGGATTGGAAAGCGATGCAGGACTGTTTTGTATGTGACACAAATGTATTAAATTCCCCTTCTTAATCCCTGATCAGGACTTTTTTTTTTTTTTCAAAAGTCAAATAATCGCTTCATCCACCGCTCTGTACCGCTCCCTCTGCCGACTGCAATGAATGAGGAAGTGCAGTTGTCACGAGTGAATTAAAGTAGGGTTCAACGTGGCTGCCCGAGGCTCTGAAGATTTCCTGGTCTTCTGGTGTGCTGGACTAGCGCTCCATGGTTTTATTTTATTTTTTTAGAAGGTTTTATTAACATATAAACACAGAATATTGCAGCGGCTCCGAGCAGACATGCAGCGGAGGCAGCTGATCTCAAGTTCAGCAGACCACGGACTGTGGCTCCCCCTCAGAGCCATGTATGGCTCTGAGGGGGAGGGAGCAGAATGCTTTTCCCTGTTGAAAATATTTCTAAGTCCCAGCGTTCTCCAGAAGTTACATATAGCACCTTTAACATGGTGGAGGGATCCGAGTACCACGGTGATCCTGGGACATCAGCCCTGGTAGGGTCATCCACGGCAAACAGTGATTCAAGAGTGATTCAAAAAAACCTTGATGGATGAAACAAGCCAATAAGAAAACCTCTCTTGAGCCACGTGTGTGTGTGTGTGTGTGTGTGCCACGTGTGTGTGTGTGTGTGTGTGTGTGTGTGTGTGTGCGTGTGTGCGTGCGTGCGTGCATGTGTGTGTGTGTGCGTGTGTGTGTGTGTGTGTGTGGGGGGGGGGGGTTGACGGTGAGAGCCTAATGGTGAATTCACACCGAACCGATTTTCAACCTCCAAAACGCTCCTCACGCACGCAAGTGGACGCACTTTGTGTCCAGACCAAAATGCCAGAAACGAAACTTCTGCGAAAACTGCTGCGCAGGGTTGCCAGATAAGAATTAATGAATCATCTAGTACTGTTGCTTATTTTTTATTTTTTTTTACCCAAACTGTCATATTTGCTGTGTGAGGGTCTGATAAGATTAATAGTGTGTTGAGTTTAGTGAACATTTGCACTGAAAAGGGGTAAAAAAATAAAATAAAATTCATGTTTATCTGGCAACCCTGCTGCTGCGGGGTGTGTGGGAGGAGCTTACCGGTGTACCGAGTCGTCAATGCACTCCGCGAGGCGAGGAGCTCTTTATTTCTGTCTCTGTGGAGCAGACTTGACTGGTTGTGAAGGAATTGTCGCGAACACACAGCTACAATGAGTTTCTCTTCCATATTCCATGACTCCGCGGGTTTTTTCTGTGTTCCACAAACAATACGTCACATGCGCAATGGTTTCCGCGTCACTGGTTTCCGCGTCACATAGGGACTCTCCCCCTGACCCCCTCTCTTCTCCCCCGACTCTCCCTGATTGGTTGACACACCAACCAATCGGGTAGAGTTTGAGCGGCGTTTGAAAGTTTGAACGGCGAAATCTTCAGCATGTTGGAGGCGTGCTTTGGAGGTTGACGCGGGTTCACGTGCACGGAAAACGCTTTCCAGCACGCTCAACACGCACACGACGTGACGCCAGACGCCAGGAGGCTGCTGGAGGTGCGTCCCCCATTGACTTTGCATGTAAACTGGACGCTCCTGCAGTTGAAATCGCGTTCGGTCTGGATGTACCATGACTCTTGACTCCTGGGGCTTGACCAGACCAAGCCTGAAAAAATGACAGGACACCACCTCCACGTGGACCCACCGCCTGCGAGCAGGACTGTCAAGGTCAGGTGCTGTGAATGTAGAGTGTCTGTTTGATGTATATTTATAGATATTATAGTTACAGTTACAAATAAGAAAAGCTCTGCAGAGAGTGGTGAAGGCTGCACAGAAGTCTGTTGGAGTCAGTCTCCCCACCATCACAGACATCTACACCTCCAGATGCAGGAAGAGAGCCACCTGCATCATTAAGCCATCCTTAGCATTAAGTGTAGAACCACTAGACTGAGGAACAGCTTCTACCCTGAAGCTGTTTAGACTCATGACCAGGATAATCACTGTGAAAAAAATAAAAAATCACTGTAATGCCACTTGATTGTTGATATGTGCTGCTGACTTTCCATGTTGCTGAGCTCATGCTGCTGATTTGTTTCATACTGCTGTGTTCTCATCTGCTCACACAGACTCATGTTTGTGCCGCTGCAGTTCAGCGTATTGTTTTTGTATTACTAGTGCTTAGCGTATTCTTAGTTTAGCATATTTCTTAGTTCATATCTTAGATCTTTTTAGTGTTTTTCTTTACAATTTATACTTTTGTTGGATGTAACTGAGACCCTGTGTACCACATGTGGTGCAAATTACAAATAA
The DNA here is from genome assembly GCA_038048925.1 of Garcialebias charrua. Taxonomy (NCBI): domain Eukaryota; kingdom Metazoa; phylum Chordata; class Actinopteri; order Cyprinodontiformes; family Rivulidae; genus Garcialebias; species Garcialebias charrua. The sequence goes on from JBBPBX010000511.1 coordinate 67,147, forward strand.
CAAATAACTTTTACTTTGATTTACCCTGATGCATGCTCAATAATCCAGGTAGAAACATCTAAAAAAGCTAAGTCTGGTCCTCTGGACATTAAAAAAACAAAACAAACAAAAATGTCCAGAGGACCAGACTTTTAAATTTACTATGATTTGTTAGTCACCAAAACTCAGCAAAAAGTCCTAATTTCTCTTTTAGATCTTGTGTTTAAAAGATAAGAAAGGCGTACTCCAGAGGAAGCATGGAACAACAAAACGGCATAAAGTATGAGACAGCAGCATGCTGGCAACACCATAAACACGTAGTACTGAGTACTAAACAAGTACTAAACAAAGAGCAGTGACATTTAAATGCCCAACCTAACAAGGTTCAACCAACTCAGTCAAAAAAGTTTGCAGTTATGACACAGAAGACAAAAAGAAAAGCTTTGAGAGAGTCTGATACTAGGATTTTATGGTGCAGGTACTTTAGATTGCTGCCTCAGATTAGCAGATTAGATTAGTGTCAGGGGGTTAAAGCCAATGTATTTTGGTGCTAAAGTAAGAGACTGTTGGCTGCAGGCTGTTGAGTAACACTGAAATTTGGTTTATAGTCCATGCAGAGTGCCAAGACCATGTTTCACTAACATGGGTGCCCAACAAAAAAAATTATATATTTCTACTCTACCACCTGCTGAGACCCCGTGTTGTGAATTGCCCCCACTCAGAACTTGGTGGGTGTGTTGTTGTTTTTTTATAGAAAGAGGCTGCAGACGCTGCTCTCACTTACTGAGGAGCTGCTGGCCGAGGGAGAGTTTCACTCTATTAATGACTTCCTCACTACAACTGCAGTGCTTTCCCTACCTTTAGCCAAGGAGGGTGCCCCACCCTGTCAACAGAACCATGCGCCCTTCCTACAACACCCCCCACCACCACCACCACCACCACCACCACCAGCAGAAACCTTTGACTGAACACTGAACTGTTCCAGTAAAAATGATAAAGAAAATCAAATACAACTTAAAGAACTCATGCATGGAGGATACAGCGTGGAGTCACAGGCGTTCCTCTACAGCTGAGCTGACTGAGAGGGGAAGCGTAGGGGCGTGTTCCCGCACCGTCTGCCATTTCCAACAAACGTTGTGGGAAAGAGATTAGCAAAAAAGACCATTTCAAATCTCGTCAGTGAGATCCAATGTCTCAAAGTCTTGTGACGTATAATTGCACCTTGATGTGAAACGCCATGTGACAGATTCTCACAGCAAAACGTGTAACGAGAAAAATCAGCAACAATGTTGGCACATTGCAGGGCCCTATGAGGAGCTCATCTACAAATGGTGCTATGACTAATTCTGCACAGTTCTGTTGCCAAAAAAGTTAAGATGTAGTGAAAAATGTGGATGTAAATTTTTTAAATTTATATTTAAAGGAAATCAAAACAAAGACAAAAAAATATTATAAAAGGAATGTCTTTTAAAAATGGCAAAAATTGAACAACTTTAACATTAAATGGCTTTAATAACATTTAAAATTCAAATTAAGACATTTGTTACATTTTTACTTTAAAAAGTTTGTGTTTAAATAATTTGCTAATGCTGAAATTTTATTTTTAATAATGTCTCATCATCATCACATCATGAGTACACTTTTCAGTGCTCAAGCTGAAAAGGTGAAACTTACTTCCTGCATCTGCTGCAGTTTTTGGTTGACGTCAGGGAGCATCCATGTGTCCTCCCCTCTCAGCCTCTTCAGCTCCTTCTTCCTCTCTTCCTTTTCATACTTCTGCTTTGCCTACATGGACACAGTGAGAAAAGTTCAATACAAAATAATAATTAGACAAGTTGCACTCAGAGAACAGCAGATCTTCTCAATTGTTTTATCTTGCAATAAAATAAATAAATAAATAATAAAGTTTTGATCATCTAAATGTGTAAAAATGCTGCCACGGGACAGACGAGATACTTCAAGTTCAAAAGGTTTATCATTTTATATAAAAGTACAATGCACAGCTTATGATGAAAATCTTACTTGAAGTTTCCTTCACAGACTAAACACGATGTCACGATAACAAATTTTACTGGCCGATTAATGGTCTCAGAAATTATTGCGATAAACTCTAATATTGTTTGAAATTTGACAATAATTAGCAATTATTGTAAAATTTAAGAAGAAATGTTGGTAATTTGTTTTGTGTGTAGTAACTTTTTTGACCACTGGATGACAGTATAAGACTGTTTGAATTGAAGGATGGATGGTGAGGGAGCGAGCAGTGTCTCTCTTTAAGAAAAAATGGGAGGGAGGTAAGAAAAAATGGGAGGGAGGCCCCTTGACGTGACATGGGTTACTTCTCATTTCTGTTTTCCAGTTCTCAAAATGGCGGATGCTCAATGTGGTTTGAGCTCTTTAGCAAAAAAAAAAAAAATAGTTCTCAGCTTCTTTTTGCAGCGAAAAACAACTTTTTAGACAAAAGCACAGTTTCAACCATGAATTTTGGAGCTTTAACAAGACAGAGTTTTTTTTTTTTTTCAAAGGTTGACCTGTTAGCTTAGCTCGTAGCTTAGCTTCTCAGCTTTGCTTCTTTTAACGATCCAAAATGCGATTTTGGACTATTAAATCAGATTTTAAAGAGAAAAGAGAAAGGGAGGAGTTAGTGAAGAGCACCTGAGCCCTTTGTCATCCAGTGTCTTCAGTAGAAAGAGAGACAGGATGAAAAGATAAAGCCGATAAATGAAAATGAGACTGATAATTTGCTTTTCATTTATCATGCGATTAATTGATTTGTTTATCGCGACAGGCCTACTGAACAGTTAACACGACAGCAAAATACTACACTGCTGAAAATGCTTGTTGATGTTCTACCAGGCTGTGGCAGCCCAGTGTCTTTGTCTGTGCTGTAGTGTGTTGGGGAAGCAGGGTCAAGAGATGCAGGGCACCTCAACTGGCTGGTGGTGAGGGACACTGGGAACAGAGCTGGAGTCCCGTACATTAGTGGCAGAAAGGAGGGCCCTCAGTTAGCTGCCTTCCCTCATGGACAGTGTGCTGACCACTCTCTACACAGCGCCATCATCAGGCAGAGGAGCTCATTCAGCAGCAGACTGCTGCCCCAGCCCTGCTCCATGAACACATTCAGTACATTGTTGTACCCCAGACCATTAGACTGTTCACCCATATCACGTGATTTTATATCACGTGATTTTTACTGTTAAGTATTTACATGTTGCCACTCATCACATACCTGCATGCTTGCACTGATTCAGCACATCTTGTCTACTTGTACTGTGGAACTGATCTAAAACTGTTCACTCTTTATCACTCAGTGACACTCAGAGCTGTCTTTGTTTTCTTCTCATTCTTACTTTTGTATTGTTGAGTTCTATTTATATTTTACTGACCATGTGCCTTGTTGCTGTGTTCATCTGTGACCATCTGCTCATACAGACTCATGTTCGTGCTGCTGTTTGTATGTTTTTCTATTACATTAGGGCTTAGTGTATTTCTAGTTGATGAATTTCTAGTTGATGTATTTCTAGTTGATTTTTTTTTCTTAGTTAATTCTAGATGTTATTATTGTTTTTCTCTTGCATTTGTTGTTGGATGTAACTGGGACCCTGTGTACATAATCTCGTTTCATCACATGTACCACATGCGGTGCAAATGACAATAAAGACTCTCTGACTCTGCCTACTGGATGCCTTGAATTTCCCTCTGATTGACTGATTAATTAATTAATTTATAATCAATCACTCAATTGACCAACGATCGATCGATCGATCAACTAATTAATTAATTAATTAATTTCTGGAAGATCTTTTTTAGATTATGTCTCTCACAGTGGACATGCACCTAAGATGAAATTTTCAGACCCCTCCATGATTTGTAAGTGGGAGAACTTGCAAAGTCACAGGGTGTTCAAATACTTATTTTCCTCACTGTATATCAGTTTGGGTACTTACTGTATTTTTCGGACTATAGGTCGCACCCGAGTAAAGATCGCATTGTCCAATTATTGCCAAAGAATTGTAAAAATCCATATATAGGTCGCACCTGAATATAGGTGCACCTACGTCAAAATGTGGACCGTGTTTAGCTCTGCTGCAAATGTCTCTTCCACAGGAGCGCACAGCAAGGCTTTTAAGAAGATTAACACTTAAAAACAATTAATTGTTTGATAAAAATTATAGCAAATATGTGTCTGAGCTGAACTTTTCTTTAATAAATGAATAATTTTAGCAGGATAAACACCTAAAAATATATATTTGTTAGCTGACATTATTGTAAGAGTGTGTCTCAGTTTAATTTTTGTTAATAAATGATTACAAATCAGCTTATTTTATAAAAAGCCATATATAGGTCGCACCTGACTACAGTATAGGTCGCAGGCCATGAAAAAAACGATAAAAAGCCGCAACCTATAGTCTGGAAAATACAGTACCAATGCTGAGTACCAGTACAGTTGTTAATGAGTTACTACTTAAACATTACACAATGACTTCAGAAACATAATTATTTGATTTATCTACCAATGAAACCCAAAAACAGCAATCTTCTCACTCCCTACGCTGATTGTATTGCCGACAATAAACAGTGGCTTCACCGTAATTTTTTGTTTTTAAACGAAGGAAAGACAGAATGCATCTTCTTCTGTGATGATGCTCCCCGTAACTTTGGAGCTCTAACTTCCAAGTTCAGACCAAAAATTAAAAACTTGGGGGTGACATTTGACAAGGACTTAAAATTTGATAAACAAATAGCGTCTGTAGTCAAGGCCTGTTTTTATCAATTACGTCTTTTATACAAAGTTAAACCTTTTTTAAATCGTTTTGATCTAGAAAAGGCCATTCATGCTTTTATCACCTCAAGGCTAGACTACTGTAATTCCCTATATGCAGGAATCTCCCAATCCTCCATTAAACGCCTTCAATTGGTCCAAAATGCTGCAGCTCGACTTTTAACAAACACCTCCAGACGTGAACACATTACCCCTGTTTTATTTTTCTCTCCACTGGCTTCCAATTGATTTTAGAATTACATTAAAAATTTTATTATTCACTTTTAAAGCTCTTAATGGTCTTGCCCCACTATATTTGACTGATCTTGTAGCTGTTCGTGAATATAGGAGAACACTGAGATCATCTAATACATTTCTTCTGTCTGTCCCAAAGACCAACTACAAACGTTGGGGTGACCGGGCCTTTTCTGTCGTTGCACCCAGACTCTGGAATAAACTACCTCAGGACTTGTGCTCCATCACTCATATGGAGTTTTTTTAATCTAAATTTAAAACCTTTTTATTCAGGCAGGCTTTTTTAATACCTAGTAGTTCTTTGACATTCTTGTTAGGTCTTAATTGTTTTTAATTTTTAACTGGCTGTTTTTTATTGTTATTTTGATTGTTTGTTTTATTTCTATATTGTTCAGCACTTTGTGCACCTTCTGGCTGCTGAAAAGGGCTCTATAAATAAAGATTGATTGATTGATTAAAAACACAGCAAACAGTCTGCTATCACAATTTCACCAGTTTATCTTAAATTATTTCTAAACTATGGACATTTCTTAAAGTGTATGTTTCATGTTAGTTTTTTGGGCAGAAACATAATATTTAGAGGTAATAAGTAATTTTGATAATCCTCCCTGCTTTCCAAATTAATACCAATAGCCTTACAGACACAAATCAGGGGGAAAAAACAGAGCCTAAAAAAAACGCGCGGTTTAGGAGTCACGTGACAGTGACGAAAGTAGAGGGGGCGTCATAGTCGGAAGTTGTTGTTTTGTATTGAGTTGTATTGAAGTGAAAAAGGTCCAATAATGGTCATAATGGTTAATATTTGTGTGTGCGGGGGTTGTTCGAACTCCAGTTTGTCTGGACATCGATTTCCTGCACCAAAAAAACCCAGCTTTCAGAGCTTGTGTGAGGTTTGTCCAGATGAAAAGGCAGGATTTCACCAACAGAAGCGTCATGACCAACTCTGTGATTTGACAGCATTTGTCAAGGAGGATTACATCGACAGCGACCTGAACGAATACAGGATTGACTTCAGAAGTAAGGACATGAATATAATTTATTAATCTTTTGATTGAAAGTGGTTTAGGTTAGGAGCTATAAATTCCAAAATATACAGAGCTAAACCGCAGCTAGGTCCACCCGGTTGCGTCTTCAAAAATTAATAAAAAATCGAATTTCATCTCAAATGTGCTATATAGGCAATCGTTTAGTAAAAAAGCCCTGTATAATTACACTCTGAATGCAGAAAAAATATCCACCGAGTGGTTTAGGAGATATAAGTGACTTTAGATGGAACAAAATACGATGCTAATTTTAAGCTAGCGCGACCATGTTGCATGTCTTCAAAAATTAATAAAAAATCGAATTTCATCTCAAATGTGCTATACAGGCAATCGTTTAGTAAAAAAGCCCTGTATAATTGCACACTGAAAGCAGGAAAAATATCCACCGAGTGGTTTAGGAGATATAAGTGACTTTAGATGGAACAAAATACGATGCTAATTTTAAGCTAGCGCGACCATGTTGCATGTCTTCAAAAATTAATAAAAAATCGAATTTCATCTCAAATGTGCTATACAGGCAATCGTTTAGTAAAAAAGCCCTGTATAATTGCACACTGAAAGCAGGAAAAATATCCACCGAGTGGTTTAGGAGATATAAGTGACTTTAGATGGAACAAAATACGATGCTAATTTTAAGCTAGCGCGACCATGTTGCATGTCTTCAAAAATTAATAAAAAATCGAATTTCATCTCAAATGTGCTATACAGGCAATCGTTTAGTAAAAAAGCCCTGTATAATTGCACACTGAAAGCAGGAAAAATATCCACCGAGTGGTTTAGGAGATATAAGTGACTTTAGATGGAACAAAATACGATGCTAATTTTAAGCTAGCGCGACCATGTTGCATGTCTTCAAAAATTAATAAAAAATCGAATTTCATCTCAAATGTGCTATACAGGCAATCGTTTAGTAAAAAAGCCCTGTATAATTGCACACTGAAAGCAGGAAAAATATCCACCGAGTGGTTTAGGAGATATAAGTGACTTTAGATGGAACAAAATACGATGCTAATTTTAAGCTAGCGCGACCATGTTGCATGTCTTCAAAAATTAATAAAAAATCGAATTTCATCTCAAATGTGCTATACAGGCAATCGTTTAGTAAAAAAGCCCTGTATAATTGCACACTGAAAGCAGGAAAAATATCCACCGAGTGGTTTAGGAGATATAAGTGACTTTAGATGGAACAAAATACGATGCTAATTTTAAGCTAGCGCGACCATGTTGCATGTCTTCAAAAATTAATAAAAAATCGAATTTCATCTCAAATGTGCTATACAGGCAATCGTTTAGTAAAAAAGCCCTGTATAATTGCACACTGAAAGCAGGAAAAATATCCACCGAGTGGTTTAGGAGATATAAGTGACTTTAGATGGAACAAAATACGATGCTAATTTTAAGCTAGCGCGACCATGTTGCATGTCTTCAAAAATTAATAAAAAATCGAATTTCATCTCAAATGTGCTATACAGGCAATCGTTTAGTAAAAAAGCCCTGTATAATTGCACACTGAAAGCAGGAAAAATATCCACCGAGTGGTTTAGGAGATATAAGTGACTTTAGATGGAACAAAATACGATGCTAATTTTAAGCTAGCGCGACCATGTTGCATGTCTTCAAAAATTAATAAAAAATCGAATTTCATCTCAAATGTGCTATACAGGCAATCGTTTAGTAAAAAAGCCCTGTATAATTGCACACTGAAAGCAGGAAAAATATCCACTGAGTGGTTTAGGATGGAAAAAGTAATTGTTTAGGGAGCTAAGGCTAAAGTAGTTAAATCCATCAGTGGTGTAATTAATGCTGTATCTCTATATTTAGGCTATATGTAAATATAAACCATTTTTAGCTTTAGGTAGTATATATCTAGAAGTTATTTAATAATAATAATGTCTATTCCTGTCATCTGCGTATGTTCCCATACACAGACGAAATTCGTCTCTGCATTTAACCCAACCACCTACCAGGTGGTGCAGTGAGCAGCCCGAAAGCGCCCGGGGAGCTGGAGAAATAGGTGTGCACTCATAGACACCCCAAGCTGGGTAGTGGCCGGGGCGTGAACCCGCGACCTTCGGATCCGTAGTCAAAAGCCCTGCCAGATTATTTGGCTAGATATTTGATGTAATAGTCAGAGATGACATACTTATGTCAAAACAACTTTGTAATCTGTCGCCTCCTCCTGGTGCGATCCCATATCTTTCTTAGCTAAAGCACAAACGTTCCCCTCCTGTGATGTCACTTCCGGTTTACCGCTGAGAGCACTATTTTTAGACAGAGTAGCGAGGGAAGACAAAAAAGGTAGTAGTAGCACATTTTATTTTGAGATATGATCCGTATTTTTGATGAAAATTGGAGTTTTAGACATGTTAGGTTGAAAAGGCAACAACATGTGTTTAAAGTGAAAGATACACTTTAATTTTCTGCCTTCAGTAACTCATGAAGTGGAAGAGAAAATGAGTTCACCGAGCATAAAAATGGTAACAATTCAAAGTATCTGTGTTTTTATACGTACAAATATGAGTACTTGAGGCTGGTATCAGGACTACCCGGTATACTAGACCAGAGGACAGAAATGAACATAAATGAGGGAGACGATGGGCAATTTCAGAAACAGGAAGAGGAGCAGCATATTTATCTGCAAACATTTTTATAGAATCGTAAACAAATGAAGAGTTATGTGATGAGGTGAAAATGAAAGGCTTTTGTGAAATTTTAAACAGTTTTATGAGGGAACCTGACTGTACTGTAGTTAGAAAAATGTCTCTAATTTTGAACCAGTTGTTTACAATGTGGGAGAACAAACTAAACATTTATCAAATATTTGTAATGTCGAATCACAAATCAACTTATTCCTTTTTAACATGCGTCATTAATTGGACCCTCATTACATTTCCCATGTGAGCCGAGCAAATAAAGTGTTTATAATGTTAACAGTTCTTGTGTTTATCTACATGACCCAGCACTGTCAGTCTGTAAATAAAGCTGCTTTGCAACTAACTAAATAAATAAAGATAATATCAGCTGGAAACCTGTGTACATAATGATTAGGACAGCCCGCCTGGCCTGACCGAACTGGACATTGAATAACGCGTCGCGGACATAAACATTAAAAGGCAAGTCTGCTATCAGTCCCAGTCAGTGTTTGTCTTCTAATGTCCTGTCTTCATCCGCGTGGACACACAGGATTTATCACGAGAGCTTTCCAAGACAGAATGAAACCCTCATGAACTCGAAACAGCAGCTATGTGTTAGCCTGGTTAGCTCGTTCCTGGACAAATGGAGGGAATTAACCCGTAACAGATGCAACAACCCGACACTGTTTGTGATTAAAAGTTGCTCCAGTTTCACAGCTCGTACCTTTTCTAGCGCCTCTTGTCGCGCCTGCCTCTTATTTTCTCTGTTTTCTTCGATGCAGCTCGAACTCTCAAAACTAACACCGGACGCCGCCATGACACTGTCACGTTTATTGTTTACGTCAAACGTCGTAAAAATCTGACCGTTTACGGTAATTGTTGGTTTGTGGTTCTTGTAGTACTGAAAAGGTGACCAAAAACGACGCGTTGGGTTGATTTATGAATTAAAATTACGCAGGTACTTGTTTTTTATTCGGCAGTACCTAAAATGCTATTTGCTGCTATTTTTTCCACGCATGGAAATTACAGGTCCCTCTTGTAAATTAATCCTCGAGGAGAATGAAAAAAAGCATTTAAAATCAGTGTAACAATCTAGTTTTAAACAAATAAACATTTGTAAACAAATGCTGCTTAAATGCAGAAGTGGAAAGAGTACTGAAAATGTGTACTCAAATACAACTGTTACACTGCTTAAATTTTACTCAAGTAAACGTGCTGGTGTTAGTTAGTACTTAAAGTACAAAGTACGTTCTCAAAAACTACTCCGAATATTAATTACTTTTTAACCAATTGATATTTTATTGTCAATAGAAGACATTCAGTTTGTTTTACTGTAGCTGCACTCAAAGCACATAAAGCTTTTGACACTGTGGATCATAACATCCTGTGTCATAAGCTCTCAGAAATCGGTTTCTCAGATCACACCATTGGTTGGTTTTCTAATTATCTTTCCGATCGGAGGCAATGTGTTCAACATAACGGTACTTCTTTATTTATAGTCAACCACAAGTACCACAAGTCTTAGGACACGCCCTCTTTACAATCTACATAGCTAGGTCAGCTGATGCATCCTTACATTTCTATGCTGATGACACAGTTGTTTACTGCTGAGCTAAAACAGTAGCTAAGGCTTTCCAGTTTCTGCAATCGGCTTTTGACATCATCCAGTCAGATTTGTTCCGCCTCAAACTTGTCCTAAATGCTGATAAAACAAAAGGGATGCTGTTTTCGGTCCGTCCCAGCAGTTCTAACTCTGATTTTATCCTCAAACGGTGTCCCTATTGAGTTTGTTAATTCTTATAAATATTTGGGTATCCTGATCGATTCACATCTCTCTTTTAAACTCCACGTGGAAAACCTAGTAAAGAAACTGAAAGTTAAACTGTTTTTTTTTTTTCATAAATAAATCATGTCTAACACTGAATGAAACCTTGTATCTGTGACTTTCCTTCCCTCCATTGATTACGGTGACATTCTCTACATGAATGCTCCTTCAAGCACCCTGCGGATGTTGGATGTTTCTATCATGGTGCACTAAGATTCATAACTGGCTGTGATTATCGTACCCACCACTGCACCCTGTATTCACTGGTTAACTGGACATCATTAACCTCACGCAGACTCTTCCACTGGTACATTTTCATCTTTAAATCACTTCTTGGTCTGCTGCCTTCATACATCTCCTCCTACATGTCTTTGCGTGAGTGCAGCTACAGTGTGCGCTCTCAGGACATGATCACCTGCAGTGTTCCGTCAGTGAGGACTGAACTTGGAAAAAGGGCCTTCTCTTACTCTGCTCCTGCTTCATGGAATATCTTACAAAAAGATCTGAAGCTCTCGACCTTGACCTTTCTAAATGGTTTTAAGAATCCGTTGGAATCCTGGCAAAAACCAATGCAGATATGTTCCTGTTTTTGATTTTATACATCTACCTTATGTTTTGCTAGTTTTTGATACTTTGTTTAAAAAAAAAATATATATATATATATAAAAAATCATAATAATAATAATAATAATAATAAATTCAATTCATACCGCACTTTTCATTAATAAAAATCTCAAAGTGCTACAACAAATAAAACAAGTGATAAAATCAAGTAAAATCAATAATAATATCAACTAAGATCAAGATAAAATCATGTGGAGGCAGAATAGGCTTGCTTAAAAAGAAAAGTCTTTAAGCCGTTTTAGAAGTCAACCAGTGACTGTGGAGCTCTCAGGTCAAGTCATTGTTTTTGTATAAAGTTTATCTTGGAAAGAAATAAAGCAGGGAACAGTTTAGTTTCATCAAAAGCACCACAAACAAACAATTGTCTACAAACAGGTCTAAACCTGGATCAGAGCTAAGTCATAAGCTAATTATGTAAGTAAACCTAAGTTTACAATGATCTGTTACCTTTTAAATTCCTTTATTTTATTGCATTGAATGTGGTAAAGAGGTGAAGAAGAGAGTCCAGGCAGGATGGAGAGGATGGAGAAAAGTTTCAGGAGTGATTTGTGACAAAAAGGTGTCAGCAAAGGTCAAAGGAAAAGTTTACAAGACAGTGGTGAGACCAGCTATGTTGTATGGTCTGGAGACAGTGTCATTGACAAAAAGACAGGAGAAAGAACTGGAAGTGGCAGAAATGAAGATGCTGAGGTTCTCCTTAGGAGTGACAAGGATGGATAAGATCAGGAATGAGATCATCAGAGGTACAGCACATGTTGAACAACTGGGAGATAAAGTTAGGGAGGCCAGACTGAGATGGTTTGGACATGTCCAGAGGAGGGACAGTGGGTATATTGGTAGAAGGATGTTAGAAATGCAGCTGCCAGGAAAAAGACACAGAGGAAGGCCAAAGAGGAGATATATGGATGCAGTTAGAGAGGACATGGAGGTAGTTGGAGTGAGGACAGAGTGAGGTGGAGGAGGATGACTCGCTGTGGCGACCCCTGAAAAGGGAAAAGCCGAAAGAAGATTTTATTGCATTGAATCATAAATGAAATAAACAGAATCCAGCCCCCCAATTATTATTATTTTTAATGAATTGGACTATAAAGTCACCCGCGGGCCGCCAGTTTAATAGCCCTGGTTGAAATTTTTCCAAATACATGAACAACAGGAGGTAAGTGTCTTTAACATTTGTCCCCCTTCACTTTCTGAACTGTCTGTTCAGAGTCAGCAGGAGCTGGTTTTGCTTCATTTGTCTGTGAAGAGTAGACCAGCACAGTTGGTTCACAGCAGCAGAGGCAGAGCTGTGTTCATCTTCAGAGAGAGCTTCTTAAAGCTGACAAGGAGAGCAGGAGCTCCAAGTGTCTGCAGCACAAGAAGAGAACATCAAGCTCTGAACTTTCTGGACACTTTGAACATTATATATTCAAAATGCGGCCGTACTTTGTAGCAACTTCTGATTTTAAAAGTAGCAAATGGTCTAAATTGTTCTTAAGTACAGTATGAGTAAAATTACACACTTGAAAGAAATACTATAAAAGTATACAAGTACCCAAACAATCTAATTATTTACAGTAATGTGAGCATGTGTAATTCATTACTTCCACCCCTGCTTAAATGTAATAATAATAATAATGAATTTAATTTATAACGCACTTTTCATTAGTGAAAATCTCAAAGTGCTACACACATTCATACACCGGTAGCGGCAGACTACCATGCAAGGTGCTTTCCAGTCCTACCGGGAGCAACTCAGGGTTAAGTGTCTTGCCCAAGGACACAACGACACATGGTGTGGGGAACCGGGATTCAAACCTCCAACCTTTCGATTGGGGGACGACTGCCATTACCACTACGCCACGGCCGCCCCAATGTAGGGTATATCTGTTCTATAAAGTATATAATAAGACATAAGGCATCTGTTCTATAGTGGTGCAGAGGTTAGAGAAGGAGAGCCTGTGATAGAAAGGTCGCTGGTTCAATCCCACGGACCAACATGAAAAATGTGGGTAGGAAAGTTGAAACACTCACACCTGCCTCCCTTATTTGCCCCACTCTGAACCGCCCTTGAGCAAGGCCCTTAACCTTCATCAGCTTCCCTGGGCGCTCTGCTCCACACAGAGGGCTGCGGTAGCTCGGTGGCCTGGGGTTGTGTCAGGAAGGACATCCAGCGTCAAAATAACTACAAAGTACCTAGTCTTCATTAATCTGGTCTTAGTCTTAATTGGCTATGGCGACCCCTGAAGAAGGGAGCAGCTGAAAGAAGAAGTGCAAGATTGAATTTCTCTTCAGAATGTGATTTTTCAGGATATTCTCACTCAAGTGACATAACACTGCACTAAAAGGCCTAATATCCGGGGAGATACAACAGTATGCAAGTCTATGTATCTGCCACATATCCAGTATGTTTCCGGTGATATACGGGAAGATCTCATCTTTAACAGATCCTAGTACAGGATATCCCATGTATACCCATCCGTGATAGATCCTAGCACTGGATATTTTCTGGATACTCATACATGATCAATCCAAGTATAGGATATTTTCTGGATACACATCTGCTATAGATCCTAGTATAGAATATTTTATGTATACCCATACTTGAGATATCCTAGTATTGGATATTTTCTGGATACCTATATGAGAAAGATCCTACTATTGGATATTTTTTGGATACCTATATGTGAAAGATCCTACTATTGGATATTTTCCATATACGTATCTGTGATAGATCCTAGTATTGTATATTTTTGGATACCCAAACATAATAAATCCTAGCATTGGATATTTTCCAGATACAAATCTGTGATAGATCCTAGTATTGGATATTTTGTGGATACTCATACATAATAAATCCTAGTATTGGATATTTTCGGGATACACATCTGTGATAGATCCTAGTATTTGATATTTTCTGGATACCCATACATAATAAATCCTATTATTGTATATTTTCCGGATACACATCTGGCAGATCCTCATATTGCATATTTTCTGGATATCCATACATAATAAATCCTAGCATTGGATATTTTCCGGATACACATCTGTGATAGATCCTAATGTTGGATATTTTTTGGATACCCATCTGACAGATCCTCATATAGGATATTTTCTGGATACCCATACATAATAAATCCTAGCATTGGATATTTTCCGGATACACATCTGTGATAGATCCTAATGTTGGATATTTTCTGGATACCCATCTGACAGATCCTCATATAGGATATTTTCTGGATACCCATACATAATAAATCCTAGCATTGGATATTTTCCGGATACACATCTGTGATAGATCCTAATGTTGGATATTTTCTGGATACCCATCTGACAGATCCTCATATAGGATATTTTCTGGATACCCATACATAATAAATCCTAGCATATGGATATTTTCCGGATATACATCTGACAGATCCTAGTATTGGATATTGTCTAGATACCCATACTTAAAAAATCCTAGCATTTGGATACTTTCCGGATACACATCTGTGATAGATCCTAATATTGGATATTTTCTGGATACCCATACATAATAAATCCTAGCATTTGGATATTTCCGGATACACATCTGACAGATCCTAGTATTGGATATTGTCTGGATACCCATACATAAAAAATCCTAGCATTTGGATACTTTCCGGATACACATCTGTGATAGATCCTAATGTTCGATATTTTCTGGATACCCATACATAGTAAATCGTAGTATTTGACATTTTCCGGATACACATCTGACAGATCCTCATATAGGATATTTTTTGGATACCTATACATAAAAAATCCTAGCATTTGGATAATTTCCGTATACACATCTGTGATAGATCCTAATATTGGATATTTTCTGGATATCCATACATATTAAATCCAAGTATTGGATATTTTCCAGATACACATCTGACAGATCCTAGTATTGGATATTGTCTGGATACCCATACATGAAAAATCCTAGTATAGGATATTTTCCGTATATATATATATATATATATATATATATATATATATATATATATATATATATATATATACTGTTACTCCCAAACTCCCTCCTAAACAATTTAAATTTACATACTGTATACAATATTTTAAATAAACAATCCATACAGCATGTGTTGTTTATGTAAAATATTGTATATATAGTAGTATTAAAATTTAAATTGTTTATTTAAGAAGGGAGTTTGGGAGTAACAGGTGATGAGTGTGATTGCAACCTGGTACGTGTCATGACAAAAGTTGACTGAACTTGAACTATCCTACTTTGCTGTTTTTCACTTATCGCTAGTGGGCGTGTTCCCACCAGCAATATGCATGGTCCAGCGCACCTCATGGTCCCAAACACCTGTGATAAACGAGGGACTATATAAAACTAACAAACCGGTGTGTGTGTTTGTCTTTTTTTTAAGTAAAAACTAATTTAAATTATTTTCAGAAATGCTGTCTTGAATAATTTTGTAGATGTTGAACAACACTATGCAAAACATTAAAATTTCTTTGTTTAAAAGAGCATTTATTGTACAGTAGTTTGTTTTGGGCATGTTTTATGTTTGAGTTTTTTGTTAAATAAGTTCTATTCTATTCACATAATAAATGTTTACTCAGCAGAGGTAAAAAGTAATACTGACAATAATTCACATTAGCCTTTAAAGAACCTTGACCAAAAGACATTTTTCATCTTATTTTGTTCACTTCTGCTTAGTTGAGAAAGTCCCAATTGTTCCTTTAGGACTAAGGCATTACCATCTGGTTCCCACTGAAAACCCATTCGGGGCCCGTTAAACCCATACAAAAAGGCCTAATATCTGGGGAGATACAACAGTATGCAAGTTTACGTATCTGCCACATATCCAATATGTTTCTGGTGCTATACGGGGAGATCTCATCTTTAACAGATCTTAGTACAGGATATCCCACGCATACCCATCTGTGATAGATCCTAGTATTGGATATCTTCTGGATACCCATCCATAATAAATCCTAGTATTGGATATTTTCCAGATACCCATACATGAAAAATCCTAGAGTAGGATATTGTCTGGATATGTATATTTAACTGTACACTTGCATATTGTGTGTGTGTGTGTGTGTGTGTGTGTGTGTATGTGCGTGTGTGTGTGTGTGTGCAAGGGGTTATGGAGAACAAGATCTGTGAGTTTGGTGGTCCTATCACTGCGTTTAGTTGGAAATCCTAACCCCAATTTGTTAAAATACAAATACCCATAATTCATAGGGAGAACGTAGGACGGACAGGAATCTCATAAATTGCGGTCAGGGAGTTATGGAGAACAAGATCTGTGAGTTTGGTGGTCCTATCACTGCGTTTAGGTGGAAATCCTAACCCTAATTTGTCCAAATACAAATACCCATAATTCATAGGGAGAACGTAGGACGGACAGGAATCTCATAAATTGCGGTCAGGGAGTTATGGAGAACAAGATCTGTGAGTTTGGTGGTCCTATCTCTGCGTTTAGTTGGAAATCCTAACCCTTGGTCAAAATACCATAATCCAAAAAAAAAGTGTTGGGAAAGTGTTGAAAGTTCCGATCAGCTCTGCAAGGTGCTGGCCAATATCTTTAACACCTCATGCCCTGTAGACAGATCCCGTCTGCCTGAAGACCACACCACCATCATCCCAGTCCAAAAAAGCTCTACAGTAGCCGTGTTTCCATCAAGGTTTCTAGGTGCGCATTTTGAAGTAGCGCAGCAGAAAAGCTTAATGGAAACGGCAAAATGCGAGGTTACTTCCTGAAATACGCTAAAAAGTTTATACGCTCGCTTGAGGTGGTTTTTGGGATGTTCGGAAATGAGCAGATGCGCACAACGACAGATGGAAACACATTTTCCGACTCATTTCTGACGTAGCGAACATTCACGTCACGTGACGTTCAGCTTTTTCCGCTCCGGACAACATGTAACATCGCCGACTCTCTGATTCTGGCCCCAAGAGAACTCCCCCCACTCAGGCGCTCAAAGCCGGAACAAAGAGAAATAACAATCTGGCCTCAAGATAGTTCCCCCATGTTGAGAGACTGTTTTGAGAGGACAAACTGGTCTGTTTTCAGAGAAGCAGCCACTGATGGAAGTTCAGTGGACATGGAACTGTACGCTTCCTCAGTCCTGGGTTACATCAGTACATGCTCTGAAAATGTATCCATAAAAAAATATGTGAAATCCTACCCGAACCGGAAACCCTGGTTAAATAAAGAAGTTCACGCCTTGCTAGCAGCCAGAGACACTGCATTCAAGTCAGGAGATAAAGTGGAGCTGAGAAAGAGCAGGAATGAACTGAAGGATGGCATTAAGAAGGCCAAGGCCACGTATGCACAGAGGATCGAGGGACAGTTCACCTCACAAGACCCACGGAGCATGTGGAAGGGTATTAAATGCATAACAGATTACAAAGGCAAAAACAAACAATGCCCCAGGGACCCATCTCTGCCTGATGCCCTCAATAAGTTTTATGCACGTTTTGATGATCCAAACAGACCAGCTAGCACCAGACTCACCTCATCACCAGATGAAGAGCATCTCAGGGTGTCCGCAGCAGAAGTGAGAGGCAGTCTCAGAAAGATTAATCCTCATAAAGCAACCGGACCAGACAACATCCCAGGGAAAGTTCTGAAGGAATGTGCGGACCAGCTCTGTGAGGTGCTGGCTGACATCTTCACCACCTCACTTGCACTGGAGTCAGTTCCCACCTGCCTGAAGACCGCGACCATCATCCCAGTCCCAAAGAGCTCCACAGTGACTGGTCTGAATGACTATAGACCGGTGGCCCTCACCCCGATAGTCGCTAAATGTTTTGAGAAACTGGTCATGTCCCACATCAAGGCAACCGTCAACATCAATGAGGACCCTCATCAATACGCATACCGTGAGAACCGATCAACAGAGGACGCCATTTCTTCCGTGGTCCACACTGCTCTCACCCACCTGGATCAGAAAGACTCATACGTGCGTCTGCTCTTTGTGGACTTCACATCTGCTTCAACACCATGATCCCCCAAACTCTGATAGACAAACTATCTACACTTGGACTAAGCCCCTCTATTTGTAACTGGGTACTAGACTTCTTAACAGACAGACCACAGTCCGTGAAGATCCACAACTTCTCCTCCTCCACCATAACCCTCAGCACTGGCTCTCCTCAGGGATGTGTGCTGAGCCCCCTTCTGTTCACTCTGCTCACATATGATTGTACAGCCACACTTCCAGGCTGTCATATTGTTAAGTTTGCAGATGATACAGCGGTGGTGGGATGCATCACAAACAATGATGAGTCCAGCTACAGACAGGAGGTGGAACATCTGGAGAGCTGGTGCAAAGAGAATAATCTTCACATGAATGTGAAGAAGACAAAGGAGATGATTGTGGACTTCAGAAGGAACAAACACACCCATGCCCCACTGAAAATAGGTGGGTCTGCAGTGGAAGTGGTCTCCAGCTACAAATACTTGGGTGTACACATGAATGATAACCTCAGCTGGAGCAACAACACCACCAGCCTGATCAAGAAAGGTCATCAGAGACTCTACTTCCTCAGACGGCTGAGACGAGCTGGTCTGAGCAGCCCAGTCCTCACCTCCTTCTACAGGTGTGCAGTGGAGAGCATCCTGTGCTCCAGCATCAACGTGTGGCATGGAGGCTGCACAGTTGAAGAGAGGAAAGCTCTGCAGAGAGTGGTGAAGGCTGCACAGAAGTCTGTTGGAGTCAGTCTCCCCACAATCACAGACATTTATACCTCCAGATGCAGGAAAAGAGCCACCTGCATCATGAAAGACCTCACTCATCCAGCACACTCACTCTTTGCCCCACTCCCCTCAGGACGGAGGTTGAGGAGCATCAAGTGTAGAACCACTAGACTGAGGAACAGCTTCTACCCTGAGGCTGTTAGACTCATGAATAAATAAAAATAAAATAAAAAATAAACACTGCAAAATATCACATCATACTGATGCTGATCTGTTTTCTTGTTGCTGTGTTCATCTGTGTTCATCTGTGACCATCTGCTCATACAAACTCATGTTCGTGCTGCTGTTTATTCCCACTATATTAGGCTTAGTGTATTACTAGTTGATGTTTTTCTTAGTTAATTCTAGATGTTATTACTGTTTTTCTCTTTCATTTGTTGTTGGATGTAACTGGGACCTCGTGTACATAATCTCGTTTTCATCACATGTACCACATGCGGTGCAAATGACAATAAAGACTCTCTGACTCTCTCTGACTCTGACAAACATATGCGTACTTCTACACATCTTTAAAAAAATTAAACAGTTTATACTGTATATGATGTATTAAAGTAATTTCAAAATGTAGTTAGGATTTGATGCAAAATTCTAAAGATAAAATATTTGTTCCCATTTATTTACCACTGTACATGACCCATGTGCCTCTGGTGAAATCAGATCATAAAACTTTTTATTAACTCCTTTTGGCAGGCTAAGCATGTCTATGTGTAACCAGATCTTTTCTGCGTTGTGCTGGTTCTATTGATTGATCAGGCCGTGACACGGTTTGTCTTTAAAAGGATGATTCTCGGTTTATTCTGACAAGAATAATACACACAAAACAACCGTGTTATAGGCTGCCCGCTCCAAGTCCTCTCCCGTAGGACAACATGACAAAAGGGGCATATCTCACAACTTTCAAATGAGCTAAATAAACATTCTTATATAACATACCTGACGAGAATAACACACACAAAACAACTGTGTTATAGGCTGCCCGCTCCAAGTCCTACACAAAACAAAAGTACATGTACATAACAAACATTAACTTAATAGATCTATAAATAAACTGAATGTATTTAGATGAAAAATAAACAGACTACACCTCTCCTGCAGAACAACATGACAAAAGGGGAGGGTCTAAGGGACGCAAACAATTTAAAGACAATACCACAGAAGAAGAAATAAAAAGGAGGGGCTTCCAATCTTAAAGTAAAATGGTTAAAATAATGACAGAGGTGTTTCAGTCAGGTAAGAAACAATACAAATACTCAAACGAAAAGACATTTTGTGTAATTATAAGAAAAGAGAAATACAACCAGGTTACATTCACCCCCTTAGAATTACACAAAATGAAAAACAGTGTCCTTTAGACACTCAGTATCAGTACAAAATCTTTTGTGTTCTGCAACAATGTAATACATCAGCATAATAGCTACCATACCATAGGGTCAGGAGACCAGAGATCGTTCGACGCCTAGCAAGATCTCAAGGTATCCCATGGACAACAAGAGGTGCCTTTTACACCCCCTTATACAGAATGAACATATGGATGGTACTGAAGCTTATGCAAACCAAGAAAAAGACAATCCTAGTCAATGGCAGGAATCATACAACAACAATTTGGAAACTCACACATCAATAACAGGCTGAACATTATCCTTATCATACAGTGCCTCAATGACAGCCATGGATTCTATCAAGCGACAAGCTGGTTTAATAACCCTCCCAAAGCGTGAAGTTAGGCGGTGAACAACACCCCCTCCCACGTTGTCTGGAGGATGAATAAAACTAGCATCATCAGGAAGATGGGGTAAGGAACCAGCAGTCGCCAGTACTCCAGTGTCCATAGAGGAGTTCTCCGAGTCATGAGGCAGGTCATTATTTACAACTGATGGAGCCAAGGACACATCCTGAACCCATGAGGCAGTACGGTCCTCCCCATCCCTGCAGGACAGGGAGTCAGGTAGGGAAGGCTCAGCAGGAACAGCACTAGGAGCCTCGCTAAAACATCCTGTTCCGTGTAGGTCGGAAACCGGGGGAACTCCAACCACACTGTCAGCATGGCGGTTCACATTACCATCTAAGGCAAGTGTGCCCAACCAGTCGCTCGCGGGCGACCGGTCGCCCGTCAGCTGGTTCCCAGTTGCCCGCGAAGCTCAACCTGTAACAGCTGACGAGCCGGCTCTCAGCTGTTAACAAGGTGAAATGTCCGCTGCTAAGCTTCATTCTAACTCCGGCAGAAGTGGTGGCCGCTGCTCAGCTTCATTCTAACTCCGGCAGAAGGGGTGGAGGGAGGAATGACTATATGCCAATGTGCAGGAACGCTTTACTCAGCCCTCCCCATCTTGTATGCTCACAGACACAGTCTCGCGATGACTGACGAGACTTTAAGACAGCAGTGAGACCGCTGAGGAGTGAATGTCAGTACGCAGAAAACATGGAAGGAAAACAAGCGAAGAAGCAAACGAAAACTTACTATTTTCACACAGAATGGGAGGAGGATTATTTTTTTGTTTATTCTAATTCGAAGTCTATTTGCCTCATCTGTAATTCGAGCGTTGCCTTGCCCAAAAAGTGCAACTTGGAGCGGCATTTCAAGACGATGCACAAACGTTTTGATGCAGATTTCCCTCCTAAAAGTTCTTTACGGACTCACAAAGTGCGGGAGCTAAAACACAAGCTTGCAGCCCAGCAATCGATCTTCACTCGGCCCAGCACGAAAGGTAAGGCAGCTACAATCGCCTCCTACCGTGTTAGCCGCATCCTGGCTCAACATAAGAAGTCGTTCAGTGATGGAGAAGTTATGAAAGAAGCGTTTATTGAGGCTGCAGATGCACTTTTTCACGATTTTAAAAATAAAAGTGAGATCGTAGCTGCTATTAAAGACATGCAGTTGTCCAGACAAACAGTAACACGACGATGTGAGGGAATGGCTGTTGATGTGGGGGAGCAGCTAAAAAAGAACGTGCAGCAATGTGAGTGTTTCTCTCTTCAGTTTGATGAGTCAACAGACATGGTGGACACAGCACAGCTGTGTGTTTTTATCAGAATGGCCTTTGCAGACATGAGTGCAAAAGAGGAGCTGCTCACCATCTTGCCTTTGAAGGGACACACAAGAGGAGAAGATATTTTTAATGTGTTTATGGAGTTTGTTAATAAAAGCAACTTGCCCCTCTATAAACTAATTTCTATAACAACTGATGGTGCTCCAGCAATGACCGGTCACACCAGTGGATTTGTTGCACTCTGCAAGCAGAATGATGCTTTCCCAGACATTTTGAACTATCACTGCATCATCCACCAACAGGCCCTGTGTGGGAAGATTTTAAACATGAAGGAAGTGATGGATGTTGCCTCCTCTCAATGTCAGAAGTCCCACTAAGGTAGAGACACATTTATTTTATACAGCTTGCATAAAAATTGTCTCCTATAGACTTGTCACAATGTGTCTGTATGTTGTTTTTTTTATTAAATTTTAGACCAGACTACATAGTTAGCTAGCTAGTGTTATTTATTTATTTATTTTGCAGTTTGGGTGTGCCCTTCATTTTCTGTACCTAATGTGTGTGTGTGTGTGTGTGTGTGTCTTGTCTTATAACCAGGTGGAACTCTGAATGGCCCTTTGAAGCCAGCAGTCTGGACCAGTGAGGGACTTCAGCACCTGCAGATGACACACCATCCTGCTGCACAGAGCAGCTGACTAGTTTTGATATTTAGGTTTTATTGAGATTTGAAATTGTTGGAGATTTGTAAATCTGCACCTTTGTAACTTTTTGTAAATAGTTAGTGTGTTAATGAGGGAGTTTTATATTGTTCAGTTCAGTTGTTTATTCGTTTCTTTAAAAAATATGGTGTGCTTTTCAAATATTGTGTTCTTTTACTTTGATAAAATACTTTAATTAAATAAAACTAGCAACACATTACGTTCTGTTTTATTTACTTTAAAGAAGTGAGGAGTAGGGAGATGAAAAATTATGTTTTTTGATACTGAGACTGGACGAGTAGCCCTCGGCAAACTGCCAACTTCAAAAGTAGCCCTTGGTTCAAAAAAGGTTGGGCACCCCTGATCTAAGGTTATCCCCACAGGTAAAAAGTTTACATCAAGAAGGAGGTTGCGATGCACCACACGCTCATTGCCATGACAATCTCTAATTCGATAAATGTGGAATGCAGGTTTGGATGCAACCACCATGTACATTACAGGCTCGCTTCTGCTTTCCTTTGGCTCCCTTGTTCGCCACCAGGACCTGATCTCCAATTGACAGAGGGTAACCCTTGGCTCTCTTGTTGTACTGGCCACATTGATGTTTCTGCCCTGCACTGGTGCTCTTCTCAGCCATTAGCAGGGCAGAACGCAGATCTTCAACCAGTGATTTGACGTAAGAGTGGTAGTCACAAATGGCATCATCGGGAAGAACGATCTGAAAAACAAAGTCAACAGGCAGCCTGGGAATCCTCCCAAACATTAAATAGAACAGTGCACAGCCAGTGGTCTCATGAACTGTGCAGTTGTAAGCGAAAGTCAGAGACGGGATCATCTGAGGCCATTTGTGCTTCGAATGTGGAGGAAGAGATCTCAACATATTGCCCAGGGTGCGATTGAATCTCTCTGTAGTCCCGTTACCCATTGGGTGGTAAGGTGAGGTGTGTGATTTACTGACACCCCTCAGCTCCAAAAGCTCAACCAGCAGCTCATGCTCAAAATTTGCTCCCTGATCAGAGTGAATGCGCTGAGGGAAGCCATAAACACAGAAAAACACATCTCATAACTTCTTTGCAACTCTTTTAGCAGTTTGATCCTGACACAAGAAAGCATGTGCTAACTTTGTGAAGTGATCTGTGATCACCAGAACATCCACAGACTTGTTGTTGCTGTCCTCAGCCGACCAGAAATCAATGCACACCAGCTCCATCAGAGCACTGGTCCTGATGTTCTCCAGAGGGGCTCTCACAGCAGGCGCTGGTTTTTTACTGAGGATACATCTGGGACACTTTCTCACAAAATCTCGCACATCTCTTTCCATGTCATGCCAAAAGAAGCGATGGCGAGCCAAGGAGAGTGTTCGTGGCTGGCCCTGATGACCTGCATTATCATGGACACCAGTCAAAACCACAGACTTCGAAGCATCAGGGACCACAAACTGGAATCGTTTACCTTTTGTCAGAGTGTCTTTTATGACACGGTAAAAGACACCATTCAGCAATGTTAGTTTGTCCCATTGCTTCAGAACGTTTAAAGCCAGTTGGTTTTCACCAACGTGTTCCCGCCTTGACGGACGACGTCCCCGCTCAACATAGAAGACAACTCTGGAAACAACAGGGTCGTTTTTATGGTGAGAGACAAGGTCAGATAGACAAAGAGCTGTTGATGGACCTGTGGTATATGGGATTATCATGCCCAGATGGTCAGTTAAATATGCTGCATGCTGAGAATAAATGGTCTCTCAAAATCAGGATGTGCTAGCACCACACAATGGAGGAGTGCAGCTTTAAGTTCTCCAAACGCTTTCTCACAAGCTGGGGTCCAGTCCTGGGGAGTCAGGACACAAAAAGTTCCAGCTTTCCCGTGTCCTTTGCCCTTCACTTTACGTTTCTGACCTGCGGTGAGGGTGTAAAGTGGCTTTGCAATGCAGGAACAAGCTAGAATAAAGTGTTGATAGAATAACACAGAGGCGTAGCCAGAATTTCATGAGGGGCGGTTCGTTTAAAATAAATCTGGACCTTGTCAGACAAGCATGCCTCGATAACTCAGTGAGAAGAGCGTTGGCTCGCCATTCCGAACCTTATGGGTTCAATTCCCACATGGGACAAAGTAAAAAAAAAAAAATTCATTCCAGATTAAAAAAACACAAGAAAACTATTTACAAAACAACAAGAAATAAAGCAATACATGAAATGAAAGGAAGCAGAAGAAGAAAATAATCTTATTATATAATCTGCCCCTTCTCAAACTAATTTTTTTTTCAAACACTTAATTCAAACAACTAATTTTACGTTTGTCTTTTATTGGATAAAAAAAAGGAGTTAACACATTCTACTTTTTTTATCCAATAAAAGAGTGTTTGAAAAAAAATTTGTTTGAGAAGGGGCAGATAAAGATTATTTTCTTCTTCTGCTTCCTTTCATTTCATGTATTGTTTTATTTCTTGTTGTTTTGTAAATAGTTTTCTTGTGTTTTTTTAATCTGGAATGAATAAATAATCAAAAAAAAAGTCATACCTTGTGGGAATTGAACCCACGAGGTCTAGATAAGGTTAGGAGCAGCTAACGGTTCAATGCGTTCCCAGTGAGCTACCAGGACGTGTATATATATTTTAAGCTCCACATTTATTATAAACAAACCGCCCCTCATAGAATGACTAGATGGGACTTCATAGGCAAAGTAATGCGTTTCCAGGGAGCTACCAGGACGTGTCTATATATTTTAAGCTCCATATTTATTATAAACGAATCACCCTTCATAGAATGACTAGATGAGACTTCATAGGCAAAGTGGGCGGTTCGTTCGAACCTAGCGAACCACCCCTGGCTACGAACATGTAACACCATGCCCAAGAATGACCTCACCTTCTTCAGGAACATAGAATAGCACCACACCCAAGAATGACCTCACCTTCTTCAGGAACAAAGTACAGCCATCCTCTTTCATGAGGTCCTTTTAGTCAAAACCAGAGATGACTCTTACTTTCTCCTGATCAACAGAAACACCACCAGCCTCCACAACATGGCCCAAGAACCTCACAGACCTCCTGAGAAAGTGACTCTTTTTTTGGGCCAGCTTCAAGTTGTTAGCTCTCAGGCGACAGAAAACAATCTCCAGCCTCTTTAATGATTCCTCCTCAGAAGGTACAAACACCATCAGGTTGGTTAGATAACAGAGGAGGCTGGAAAAGTTCAAGTCACCAAAAACGTTAAGCATCATCCTCATGAAGGAAGCTGGGCTGTTACATAAACCTTGTGGGAGACGGTTGTACTCATAAAGTCCAAGCGGTGTGGTAAAAGCTGTATAATGTTTGTCGGACTCATGGAGACAGATGTTGTAGAACCCAGAGGTCAAGTCCATGGTGCTGAAAAGAACATTCCCACCAAGAGCAGCAAGGCAGTCAGACTGATGGGCAATGGATGAGCATCCTTAACAGTCAGCATTAAGCCAACAGAAGTCCGTGCATATCCTCATGTCCTCTGACTTTTTCCTTACCATAACAAGCGGGGAAGCATATTCACTAATAGACTTCCTTATGATGCCCTTCATCTCCATCTCAGACAAGACCTCCCTCAACTGCCGATAATGTGCTGGTGGGATGCGTTGATAAGGTAAGCAAAAATGGTTGGTCATCAGTCAAGTGAATGCGATGGACAAAATCCCTAGCCTCACCACAATCCAGTTTTCCCCTGGAGAACACATCCTGGTAAGAAACCACAAGTTCAGCCAGCCTACTTTTAGACTCGCCTGACCCCTCACAGCTCTCTATGTCGATGTCATGTAGACCACAGTCTCTCAGCATCTGCACTGGATCAGCATTGTGATGTGATGAGCTTGTTGCAACTGCAGAATGATTGCAGTACACTTCAGATCTCCCCTGACTGAACGCAAAGTCCTCCACAGCAACACATGGGAAGACATCAGCGATTTTAGCATTGCGGCGTAGTACCAGAGGTTTGTTAGTTGGGTTGAGAACCTTCATAGGGACCCAACAATCCCCCCACATGGGTGTTACTACACGACCCACCAACATGTTTTTTGGAGTGGAACGAGCAGATGACAGCTCCACAACCATAGTGCCCCCTAATGACAGGCGTGCAGTGGACGGAAGCTTTCCCCAGACCACATACTCCCCGATGAGGAAGGAGGGTGACAGCCTTTCTGAGCCTGACCGTTCCAATCTTGTCAGGTAAAGTAGAGTTTGACCACTGAGAAACACAACTCAGCAGCTGCAAAAACTCTTCACACTCTGGGTTTGCAGTGTTTGATGTAATGAGTTCCCAGTACCTCAAATCAGTTTTCATTTTTTGAATAAGGGGCCAGAGCACATTGCTACCAATGATGAATTCATCATGTTGGTCAGGTATAAAAAATGTCGGTACTGTAAATTTGAAGCCATAAATCTCAATGTTCAACTCATAGATGCATCGAGGCTGCATGAGAAGGCCACCACACCCGATGAGCACCACATTCTCTGGGACTGCAAGAGGGATCAAATCAACACCTGCGGCTCTTAGTTTGCTCTCCGCCTCCACGGTCAATGTGCATGACATACTCCCAGATTCCAACATACCCCTCAGTGTAGATCGGTCACTCACTGAAACTGAGGCATAAAACAAATCACTAGTCCTCTGAACTCTCTGTGACCCCAAGAAAACCACTTCCCTGTCCTCAGGTGAAGCGTTACAACACTCGGTATAAACAGAGTGTGCATCTAGTGTACTTGTGAGGGTATTATCCACACTGCCCATGCTGCCCCTCTCATCACACGGGCTCTCTAGTTTAAACTAGCGTACTGGGAGGATGGCTGTGGTGCGTGATAAGAAGGCTGAGGACAATCCCTTTTAATGTGTCCTGAGCTGAAGCAGTTGAGACACAGTCTGAACAGTCTGCAATGCGAGTGTTGTATGCTCCTTCGAGCAACAAACTCTGCATGGAACATGCTGAGGACGTTTAGAACCACATGTGCAACTCCCCATATGTTGACCATGTTGTTTTGTAGCAAGAGAAGCTGCACACAAAGACAGAACTTTATCAAACATCTCTGCCATCTGATAAGGCGGTTCAACTCCTGAACTGGAGGAAAAAGTTGACTTGGATGGACCTGCAGTCTGAAAGGGTGTCGATTGTGGAGCAACATGCTGCTGTGGCTGCTGATACAAGGGCCCTGAAGCTGAAGAACGATCACATGCTAAAGTAGCCTAGGGAAAATGGACAGCAAATGGTACCACATCGGCCGGTAACGTAGCAGTGGGTGATTGAGCACCAAGCTGAAGAAGGTAGGAGAGAACAACAGGGCCTGTAGATGATCCAACAGCCCTGCTCGTAGTAACCATCGGCCTCCTAAGGCTCGCAACATGGTTATCAAGGCTTTGTGGGTTTAGCCCACTCAGGTTTGTCGTAACGGCATCCCCAATCTGCTTAGCCAAATCAACAATCACCCCACTGAGAGCCTCAGTAGAAACAAGTTGAATGAGGTCAGACCTTGCATTGCCAATGGGTGTAGAAGCAACAGCAGGGACAGGTGGGGGGTTCAACTCAGACTGATCAACAGAACATTCATATGCACTAGAAGGCATAGGCCTACCCCTTCCAAAGGACATGTAATGCTGGCCCCTCCCCAAACTAAAAGTGACCCTCCGGCACACTTCATCACCCTTAAAAGGTACCTCAGTGTCAGACATTTCATCAAACAGGAACAGATAAACACCATTAAAAAGAACAATGCATAAATAAATAAAAAACGGATGTAAAAAAATAAAGTGAGACTACAGATTCCCAAACAGTCTAAAAACAAATTAGTCACACAAGAACTCACATGTATCAGTAGGCAAAAAAACAAAACAAAACAAAAAATGACCAGTCGTACCTACAGGCAAAGAGTAATAATAAACAGACTGGTTCCTTGTCTTTAACTTTTTTCCGTAGGATTATATGCTGTTTTAAAATTGTTTCTATTATCCCAAAACAATAAAAAAAAACTTTTACAAAAGTAAAAATATGTTGTTTTTCACTTATTTCCCTGCTTCCCTTGTATAAAACGAGGTGCACAAAACCGAGCTACAGAAACAGTAACTGTGTTGCCAGGATACAGCAAACCAACGCCTGTCAGTCAAAGCGCAGGGCAAAGGTGTGCGGTGCAGCGAATCAGGCTATAAATAAACTGAATGTATTTAGATGGAAAATAAATAGCACACACCTCTCCCGCAGGACAACATGACAAAAGGGGAGGGTCTAAGGGGCGCAAACAATTTAATGACAATACCACAGAAGAAGAAATAAAAAGGAGGGGCTTCCGATCTTAAAGTAACATGGTTAAAAGTAACACAGTTAAAATAATGACAGAGATGTTTCAGTCAGGTAAGAAACAATACAAATACCCAAACGAAAATAAATTTTGTGTAATCCCTCACGAATGAGGAAAAACTGGAGCGTGAGATCGATAGGCGGATAGGTGCAGCGTCCGCAGTGAAGCGGGCTCTGTACCGGTCTGTCGTGGTGAAGAGAGAGCTGAGTCAAAAGGCAAAGCTCTCAATTTACCGATCGATCTACGTTCCCACCCTCATCTATGGTCATGAGCTTTGGGTTATGACCGAAAGAACAAGATCTCGGATACAAGCGGCTGAAATGAGTTTTCTCCGCAGGGTGGCTGGACTCTCCCTTAGAGATAGGGTGAGAAGCTCAGTCATCCGGGAGGGACTCGGAGTAGAGCCGCTGCTTCTCCACATCGAGAGGAGCCAGTTGAGGTGGCTCGGGCATCTGGTTAGGATGCCTCCTGGACGCCTCCCTGGTGAGGTGTTCCGGGCATGTCCCACCGGGAGGAGACCCAGAGGAAGACCCAGGACACGCTGGAGGGACTATGTTTCTCGGCTGGCCTGGGAACGCCTTGGGATTCCCCCAGAGGAGCTGCTCCAAGTGGCTGGGGAGAGGGAAGTCTGGGCCTCCCTACTTAGGCTGCTACCCCCGCGACCCGACCCCGGATAAGCGGAAGAAGATGGATGGATGGATGGATGGATATAACAAAGAAGAACTTGTGAACTAAAAAGGACAATGATCCATCATGTGGAGTCAACCTGTTTCTTCCATTTGTATTTGTGTAGTGCTCGTGCTGCAGTAAGGAGTGGTTTGTTTTTCAGAGCCTAAGAGTAAAACTCTGAACAAGACATTTCATCATTTAGATTGACAATGAGGTCATTTCTAATTAGTTCAGAAGAACATTTGTTTCACACATCAGTCCACTTATTTTTCATGAGAGAAAATCATTTCCACAAATCCAGTGGAAGATGGGATGAAGACAAAGGATACAACAGCTGGATGTTGGGGAGGTCAGCTGCCTGAATACTTGATCCACCTCTCTGCTGTTTCCTTGGACTGCCACCTTCTCCTGGGCTTCTGTGGTGAGGTGCTGCAGTCACACATTCCTCATGAAGCTCATCCATATGTAACCTGGTTGCAGTGGTGGCTGGTGATTTTTTTTATGGGGGGGCGCCATAAATTTTTTTAAGCATGTGTAGAGGTATGCATAATTATGTTTGTATACTGTAAAGTAAGTTTGTTCATGTTTTTATTTGTATATATCAGGTGTATCCATTTGTATAAAACTATCATTAATAAAACATGGTTCATCTTCACCTTGTTTGAGGCATCAGTGTGAAAAGAGAATGGGAGTGTTCTGCTTCCACTTTTCAATTGTTGGACAACTTCTATCATATTCTGTTATAATTATTTTAGTAATACAAGTTCATAATATAAATAGAATTGTGAGGGTCCAGACTTAAATAAGGACAAAGGTGTTCAAAAATCCACCAAATAATTCAATTTAATAGTTCCAAAAATAAACTAACAAATAATTAAATTTCAATGAAAAATAAATCAAAAGATAATAACAAATTTGGGCCCAACTTAAACAGGTCAACTGAAGTCTAACAAGGAGGAATGATTCCAGATTAGATTTTAAATAACTGATTTATGGGGAAGAAAAATGATCTATTTTACTGTGATCCACCTGATGAGCTCCACCTATACTTAAGGCTGCAGTCAAGTCCTACTCTTCGCTGGAGCATTGATGCCTACTCATGGTATTTATGCTTCTAGCCAGTTTGTGAGTACAGTACTTTGAGAGACACTTACCTTGTTTTTTGTTGTGTTTCCAGTCCTCGTTTCCATCTTGGTCCTGGGTTCAGTTCTCTGCTCATCGTGTCTTGCCCTCCAACCACTTGCCTGCCTCATTTCGCCCTCTGGGATTCATCTCAAGGAACTAAGGATTTCTCTGTAAAATAACAAACAAAACTAGATCAATCATCTTGAAAGAGCCTTCTGGTCAAGCCTTTCTGACAGTTTGTTTCATCTTCTAGGAAATCCAGAAGATCCCTGTACATGTGTACAGTATATAGACTTGCACTGTAAATAATAAACACTGTTACTTTTGCACCTCTTCGTCTTGTGTCGTTCTGGGTCTCATTACCAACTGGGTAAACCTTTGAAATCATAACACTATGACCACTTTATTGTTCTTTTTACATATTTTGTGCTAATTTCAGCTTACTTTTTTGTTGCTAGTTTTATATCTTTCAAAATATGAAACTTTCCCTTAAACATTATTCTCTTAAATCTGTTTTCTTTTTTATCTTGTTGAGATTTTAGCTACTGTTCTGCTACTTTTCTGCTACTTTTAACTAGCATTTTGATACTTTCAGCAAAAAAATGCTACTTTAGCTAGTGTTTTGCTACTCATCAATATTTTCCTCTTTTTGCTGAAGCTTAGCAGTTTAAGCATCTGTCTTTTAGCTACTATATGTCATGTGTTTGCCCCTCACAGCCAGCCATGTTCATGTTTGTTGTTAAAGAAACTGAAGTGACCTAAAATCCGATATCAGTCTCCTTAAGTTGGTCACCCACCAGACTGGTCTAAGGGTCTTTTCTTCCACTTTATGATAAAGAGGCTCTGGGTCCTGCAAGGACAATAACCTTCACATCAACGTGAAGAAGACAAAGGAGATGATTGTGGACTTCAGAAGGAACAAACAAACCCCACACACCCCACTGAACATAGGAGGATCTGCGGTGGAAGTGGTCTCCAGCTACAAGTACTTAGGTGTACGGTACACATGAACGATAACCTCAGCTGGAGCAACAACACCACCAGCCTGATCAAGAAAGTTCATCAGAGACTCTACTTCCTCAGACGGCTGAGACGAGCTGGTCTGAGAAGTTCAGACCTCACCTCCTTCTACAGGTGTGCAGTGGAGAGAGCAAATAAATAGAATCAATCTACTGTATTTTTTAGTACCAGACAGTTCTCTTAAATATTCCTAATATTAAAGGTCCTGAGTTGACTCCTAATGCATCTTAGCATATATAACATTTCACCATATAAATGTACCTTAAATGTTTCAATGTTAATAAGCTAGTAACTTGCAAGAGACTTTGTTTTCATTCTCCAGATCAATACAGTGTTAAAAATAGTAAAACACCACAAGTGAAAATACTCACTTTTGGGATATGGGAAGTCACCTGCTGCATGATAAGGTTAAACTGGTGAGCATAACAGTGGACGTAGTGTGCATTTACATAGACATCTTAGATCTTCTTCTGTACACCACCTGTCTGTTAGGTGGTAGATTGGATGCCAGTGTGTAGAGTTGAAGGTGTTGTGTGGATTTTTTTCTGTAAAGAAAGTACAGAAGGCACATTAATTATGTATTTTTTTTAGCATTTTCCACATTGCTTGAGGTGCTTTGTGTACACATATGTAATCACATTTTAACTTTCTTAATACAACATAAATAATAAT
Organism: Garcialebias charrua; assembly: GCA_038048925.1. Taxonomy (NCBI): domain Eukaryota; kingdom Metazoa; phylum Chordata; class Actinopteri; order Cyprinodontiformes; family Rivulidae; genus Garcialebias; species Garcialebias charrua. The sequence continues at coordinate 99,479 of JBBPBX010000511.1, forward strand.
ATCCAGGTTATTTCAATTGCATTCCATCCACAGTGATCTTTATAATATTAAAATTAAATTCAAATAATTATATAATCACTGTTTCATAACATGAAAAATTCAAACTATTTAATGGTAAATCTTTCTGCTACTTGGTTTATTTAAGTTTAGAGTGTCTTTGAAACAACAGCACAACTTATAATGAAACTAAAGTTTAACTAAACTAAACTAAAACTAAAGTTTATTTATTCATTCAGATTTATTCATCAGAAAATTTGCAACTGCTGCAAAACGAAACGAGACAAAAGTTAACACAGACACTCTGAGGAGTAAAACAGTTCATGACATGAGCTGAAGATGGACAGACAGGAGTCGTCTTCAGACATTCGAGTTTATAACTAGCAACTTTTATAATGTTGTACAGTACACCACAACATAAGCACAGCTAGTAGCTAGCTACTGTGTGACTGACCGCAACACACACACGACACCACGTCACGCAGATGAGATCAGCTCAAACTTTGCTCATGTGCAACACTTAGCGATTCATTAAACTCACTTAATATTACTTGCTTACCTGTGTAGAAAGGCCCCATTAATAATTACTGCTGTTTCAACGCTGCTAGTTGCGTGTGATCAGCTCTGACTGTGTAAACAGAGATGGTCCCCCACTCCCCCTCCCTCCTCGGCTCGAACCGGAAACGCTGGCGAACCGCAATGATCACGAGACGAGTCCAAGCCTTCGGGTGGCGAAAACTGCGACCTAAACAGTCCAATAATTTTGGACAGATGGGACATAAACTGCGCATGCGCTTAGCGCTAGTTATAATTAGATTCAATGGAAAAGCCGTAAGCGGCGCCAAGCGGGGAATCAGAAGTACGTCAAAATCAGAAAACGTTTTTTGAAACAAACAACTCATCATTACTCATAAAATATTTATCCTACACAACTAAAAACATATATGCATACATTTCAAAATATTTTTATTATTTCATTTTTATAAAAAAAAATTAAATCTTCAAATGGTAAGAGCTGCAGTTCCAAGGAGGGGCGGCGCCCCTAGCGCCCTCTAGTGGCGGCCGCTGCTGACACGCATGTTCTTATTGTATTCTGTTAATACTGTTTTAAGATAAGCAGAACAAAAGAATGTTTAAGAAATATAAATTATTTTTAGAAATATTTTACCCTGGTAATTTTATTTGCACTCAAAATAGATTGATAAATTGTGTAACAATTAACGTCCTATGCATAATTTTATCATTCAAAAACATGCATCCAATTAAATCCAGGTTCATTTTAGAGTGAGAAAAGCAGAGGGGAATGGTGGGGTGAATCATCACGCTAGGAGGGGTGAAGGTAATGGGGTCGGCCTGCTCTGCCATGACGTGTCCCTTATTTATTTTTTGATAGTTTGGATAATAATTTTTCTGAGCTGGCAACCCAGTACACAAGGTCCCAGTTACATCCAAGAAAAGTATAAAATACAAAAGAAAAACAATAATTAGATCTAAGATATGAACTAAATGGTAAACGGTAAATGGAGCTTACTTATATAGCGCTTTCCAGCCCCCTATGAGGGGCCCCAAAGCGCTTCACAGTACCAGCCATCCACCCATTCATACACCCATTCAAACACCGGTAGCAGTAGTCTGCCATGCAAGGTGCTGCCAGTCCTACCGGGAGAAACTCGGAGTTAAGTGTCTTGTCCAGGGACACAACGAGGTATGCAGTGACCGGGGATCGAACCTGGGACCTTCCGGGTGGTCAAACTCTACTTCCATCTCAGCCCCTAAGAAAAACGATAACTAAAAGTACACTAAGCACTAGTAGTACAAAAACAATATGCCAAACAACAGTACAAACATGAGTCTGTGTGAGCAGATGAGTGTGAATGAACACAGTGTAGCTGATCTAATTTTATTTATTTATTTTAATGAACTATCTCAAAACTCTTGCAAGCATGTAAAAGTGTTTATATTTCATCACAAATCCACCCTCATTATTTATGTATACTGTATTTGTTTTTGTTTTTTTTGGTTCCTTGAATTGAATTTTATTTTGGTGGAGCAGCTTTTATTTTCTTGCTCCCTGTTGCTACATCTAGGGCTGGGCGATATGGACAAAAATTCATATCTCGATATTGTTGTGATATATCGCGATATACGATATATATCTCGATATAATTTTCTTTCCATAAAAGAATAACAAAAATATATTTCTGAGTCAAAGCTTTGTCCCAGTTGTCACATAGCAACATTTATTAACAAACAGCTGTAACTCTACAAAATAAATGTCTAAAAAATGAACTATTTTATACATTACTTTATTTTTTAGACATTTATTTACACCTATTAAATAATAGTCCTCTTCAGCTGAGGGCAGCTGTGTCATTGCCTCTGATGTGTGTCCCATCAGTGTATGAATGTGATAAAAGTACTGATTATTCTTTGTACAGTTCTAGCAGAGTGCTGTATAAATGGGTAAATGAGGACACAGATTGTGTTTTAAAGAGCTTTGAGTCTCTTGATAAGATAGAAAGGTGCTTTCACTTTAGTCAGTGTTTGTGAACTGCAGTAAATGTGAGCCTCTGTGGTATAATATATTTGATATACTGTATCCGGTTTTATTGTGAAAGGGTCAGGGGGTTGTTTCCGGGTTCACGAAAGACGTTCTCTTAAGTTGCTCTAAAGTGTCGCATTGAATCCTTGTGTAAAAACACGACAGCCTCCACTCAGAAACGTGAACAGAGAGGCGGAGACATTATTAAATCAGCAGTTTATCATAGCGCCAAAGACACGGTCAGTCTCAGCTGTGGAAGAAGGCGGCTAAAGCGTTAGCCATCTTGTTAGCCGCTAAGGACCGTTTCTTTGGCGATGTGATGAGCTGCTGATTTATTAATGTCTCCACGTCCTTCTGCTCCTCTCATGAAAGCGCTGCAGTGCGCGCACGACTAAATGAGCTTGGACCCGTGGTTTGTTTAATGAAGCAGGAGGCTGTAAAAAAAAAACTCGGTTCTGCCGTTTCACGCTCCACTCCGCTGTTTAAATGGTGAAAAAGATTCGTAGATCCGAGCCTTCGTCGGGATTATTTTCAGCATCGTCTACAAAAATATTTTTTCTGCCCTCATCTGACCATTTAAATCCAAACTAGCTCAGGAAAAACATTGTTTTTCCCCCTCAGCAGCTGCGTCGCGGCTCTTCATATCTGCCGTGTTTACTTCTTGTTGTGCTGAAAGTCTCCGCGGCTCCGCCCTCCTGCAGCCTGCAGGAAGGAGGGGCTGGGTCTATGTTCAGTGAAGGAGAAGGAGGGGGGCGAGTGGGAGAAAACAGACAGACGGTGGATTCTCGATATAAACGATATAGTCTCGTCTTATATCTCTTTAGAAAAAATCTCGATATTTTTAAAATATCGATATATCGCCCAGCCCTAGCTACATCATATCCTGTGTTCCGGTACATGTATTCCCGCTCCTTTTCCTTAGTTCGCGCTGAGCAGCGCTCAGGAGAGGTGTGTGTGTGGGGCAGCCAGAACACAAGAACTGCTGTGCTGAGAGTGTTTTTGTTCTAAACAGGAATAAACTGATCCAGACCTGATACCAGTGTGATGACTTCTAATTTCCTAAACTGCTACATCTGGTGCCGTGACAACCCGGATGCCTAGATCAGCCGCTGCCGATCACCGAGGTTCTGCTGTGTGCTTGGAACATCGAATGCTCAAGTTGGTGGACTAGTGGGTTTTGTTGGGCTCCATTTTGGTTGTCATTCTGTAACTGTAACTGTTTCTAAAAACAAAACTGCATCACAAGGGTTAAGGTTAATAATATCAAGAAGAAGAAAAAAAACGTGTCTGCTGCCATCTGCATATTTACCTTTTTACTAAGGAACATTTTACAGCAAGATTGTTTTCTGTGTTTTGTTTTGTACACTATGGCAGAGAAAAATCAAAAAACATATGATGTATTTTCCTCCCCTGTTGGGAGAGGGAGGGGTTTACTTAGTCCGGGGAAAACTTTTGTTAACGACACTCCAAGAGCTACCTCTAAAATGCAGTTTGTATTGGATGATGGTAGAGACAAACATGAACCATCACATTCAACACCCACTGATTCCAGTGAGCACACCACTACACATCAGTTACGTGAACTTATTGGAGAATTAGGAAGTCAAATCGGCGAATCCATAGCTAGCCGCTTCCTAGCCTGCCAGCCAGCTCTTGGCTCACAGGCTCTTCCCAATAAATCACTTAGAGCTGAATCATTCACAGCAACTGCAGACGCCTCCCAAATAAGTCTCATAGTCAGACCTGATATTAAAGACCCATCCATGTTTCGTGGAGATGGCACAGACAAGTACTCCATTCACGAGTGGATAGATACAGTTGACGTGTACTTGCAGAAACGAGACCTCCCACCCTGTGAACAAGCAGAGGAAGTTTTAAACCATCTCTGTGGCAAAGCTAAAAGTATTGTCAAAGTGGGCCTGAAGAGTAGCTCAATCGGCAACATCCCAGTAGCACCAGAGACAGTATACAATATTCTGAGGCGCTACTTCAGTGATACTCCCAGCTCGTGTCTACCTTTGGCCGATTTCTACGCCACCCAGCCGAAAGCTAAAGAAACGCTTGTTGACTATTGGATCAGATTAAACACTGCTGCAGAAGTGGCAGACAGGCATCTGAAGTGCCAGGGGGTAAAATGGATAACATGGACTCTGAAATAGCCATGATGTTTGTCAGAAATTGCTGACCCCAACCTTGCTAGTGTCTTTAAATGCAAGCCCACAAGTAAATGGTCTCTGGCTGATGTGCAAGAAGCTATTGACGAGCATCAGAGGGAGTGCCAAGCTAAAAAAACAACCACAACCCTGACCAATGCACATGCCCTCCGTGTGGCTACCGCCGTAACTGTCTGTGAACCTTTAGAATATGACACAGAGTACACCAATGTAAATACAGCCAAGCTATCTGAACCTGTTAAACCAAGTACAGCTGTTGTTTCAGAGTCAAGTGCTTTAAAGAGAGTACTTAGCATGCTAGAAAGAGTACTAGAGCGCACAAACCAGACTGCTCTTTCTGCTGCCCGACCAGAGACTGCTCCATTCAGCTATGGTTCCCACTACAGGGTCTGTAGACAGACTTCACATTCCACACGTACACACTGTATGAGAGAGAAAAGATGTCTGGAATGTTTAGAGATTGGGCATCAAAGAAAGGACTGTCCCAAGGGGTCTTCAAATCGACCAGGCAACACTTCACCGCATCAGGGAAACTAACGCACTCACATGAGGGAGGGGGCAGTGTGAGTGATAGAGACAGAACCCTCAAACTTGAAGATGACGCACAGACCATATACTCCGAGTGTGTAAATTCCTCTCCATCTAACACTGTTGTTCTATTCCAGAACATAAATAGGCTTGATAAGGCTGACAGTCTGTTCTATACAGATGTTGAAGTGGAGAATAAAGTGTCGTTGAAAGCCTTGCTCGACACTGGCTCAATGACATGTACCATCAGTGAAGAAGCTGAACAAATGTTAATCTGCACAGATTCAGTCTCCGTGTCTAAGGATATATGCCCTGACATCACACTTATTGGTTGTGGTGGAATGAAAGTTAAGCCTAAATGCATTTATGACCTAAAGATGAAAGTGTATGGTTGCAGCTTCAGAGTCCCTGCACTGGTTGTTCCTGGGCAACAAGATGAAATAATTCTAGGAACAAACGCTATCAAGTACCTACTTAAACAGTTTAAAGTGCGACTAAACCCAAAATTAACTTTTTTTAGCTGATAAACTCCCTAGAATGTGTTAAAAAAGTTATCTAGCACTATGGCTGTGTTTATTCTCACATAATTGTGCATATCTGTGTAAATTGGCAATATTTGGCAATATTTGGTTTAAATATGTGTTTACGGTAGTTCTATGGGTTGAACTGGTGGATTACACCTTAAAGGGGACCACACATGCAAAATTCAGTTTTTAATGTTTTTTTTACTAAACTTTGGGTATTTACTTCATAAAAAAACAGTCCTTGTGCCAAAAAAATGCACCCAGTGGTTTATTTACTCTAAGTAGATTTATTTATTTTTGATAAATACACCAGGATTCACACTTCCTGCATTTATTGACGTCACAAGCCGCCAGCCAATCAGATCAAACCTGAGTCCAGCCCCTCACCTAGCAACCCCTGGTTAGGCTCAACCCACTTCTGTATTAAACACATGACTGTTGTTTTTCATGATTTCATCTCATCTTTTGTTTATATGTTCTTAATTTCATGTGTACAGCACTTTGTTGCAGCTGTGTTTTTTTAAATGGCTTTATAAATAAAGTATAATTGTTATTTTTATGTTTTAGTTCAATTTTTAGTGTATTTGCGATCGCTGCCAACGCGCAGCCGGCAAAAATTAAACGAGCGGACCACAGGCGGAAGGACCGGGTTCGACGGGACCCTCTTCCGGCGCGATGGAGCGGAGCTTCAACTGTACAGCCTTGCAGCAGCCTCGCAGCAGGCTCGCAGCAAGAGGACCTTCTCCTTACAGATTAATTTACGGGAGACACTTGGTGAACTTTGTGTTGTCTTCACTGGAACAGCGATAACTCCCAAAATCTCCGCGTGCTTCACGAGCGGAGCTGGCGAAAACCGGAAGAGGAACAAGCTAACATTAGCTTCGGATTCGGGTGGTCTAATGCTAAAAGGAGCAGCAAACTGCGGCGCGCTCAGACGGGTTTCGGTAAGTTATCTTAAGCTAACACTAACAGTAAGTCAAATGAGTAATAAAAAAAGAGCTAATTTTAAAACAACAACACATTACAGATACTGGCTGTTACAGAGGGCGTGAACAGATCGTTGAAGGGCGTGGACTTCAAGAAACCGGTCGTTCAAAACGAAAGTTAAAAATGGCAGAATTAAAAAGGGTATAATTGATTATCTAATAATTATTTTGTGCATTAAATTGAAGGAATAGGGTCTGGATATCCCACAGAAATACCATAAAAATTTAAAAAATACATCTGAGGTCCCCTTTAATTTTCTTATTTGTGCAAACGCTCATGTGTGACATGTCTGCTCATGTGTGATGTCACACAGGTGGTTCAAGCAGAGCCAATCCCCTGCAGAGATGAGAAGTGCATACCTTATATGGAAGTGCTGCATTTCACTCCTGACAAGCGGTTTTATTTTTATTTTCATTTTCATTTTTTTAGGCCTTTGGTTTTGGATGGAATGGGTGGAATGGATAAATACATCTACATGTTTATTCTTTGTTGTTGCTTGGTGTATGTTGTTGGCTAGAGGTTTAATTTGTTTTAGGTTGTTGCAGGTGGAGGCGTGAACAAAAGCACAACTCTACCTCCACCCCTCCTTGTCTCTCGACACGCCCATTTTCAGGGAGATTTTGGAAGGAGGAGTTACCGTCTCAACCTGGGTTTAGTTTCACTTTAAACAATCTAAACAGTTTTGGCAGGTTTTGAGTAAGCCTGATTCAGAAGAAGCACCTGAAATAATGCAATTCCTCAACATGCTGTCTGGCATTAAAAGGTGGAACGGCGAAACTATCCCTGATGTTATTGGGACAGCCAAGTTAATGCAGGCCGTTACTCTTCTACCCAGGCAGGAACATTTAGTTTGGAGCAAGCTGCCAGCAACTTCATCCTGTTCTGAAGGCAGCGCTGTCTTGATAGAACCAGTCAAAGCAATGATTCACAAGAATGACATAATGGTTTGTAGGTCTATTGCCACTATGAATGGTGAGAGATTGGTTCCAGTCAGAGTCCTAAATACTTCAAGCAAGCCAGTAACTCTGAGGCGCAATACGAAGGTGGCGCAGGTGTCAGCTTGCATTGCTGTGGAGGATCTGGATGAGACCTTTGAGCTGACTGAAGCTAACTCAAACTCATTTGAGGTAAAAAACCAGGCAATGCATATTGAACCGACTAATGACACACAAGACTCTGACTCATCGGATTACCAAGAGACCCTGCTTAAACTTGGACTTGAGAGTTTGGACATTAAATCCTGTGAGGTGTCAGACTACTGGAAGGGCCAGCTGTTGCAACTTGTCCAAAAGTATGAAGTTGTATTCTCAAAAACTAAACTTGACTGCGGCTCAGCAAAAGATGTTGTTCATAGGATCCATCTGTCTGACACGCGACCCTTCAGGCTCCCATACCGTCGTGTACCACCTGGGCATTACCATAAACTCAGACAGGTGCTCTCTGAGATGGAAGAACTCGAGATAATCCGCAAGTCAAAGAGTGAATGGGCATCACCGCTGGTCCTTGTGTGGAAAAAGAATGGGGACCTTAGGATCTGTGTAGATTACCGATGGTTAAATGCTCGCACAATAAAGGACGCTCATCCTTTACCACACCAAGCAGACTGTCTCGCAGCCCTGGGTGGCAGCACTATATTTAGTGCCATGGATCTCACCTCCGGCTTCTATAATATTGCTGTGGCTGAAGAGGACAGGAAGTTGACGGCTTTCACAACACCCATGGGTCTTTATGAGTTCAATCGCCTGCCCCAAGGATTGTGCAATAGTCCGGCCAGCTTTATGCGACTAATGATGAGTATATTTGGAGATCAAAACTTCCTGACCCTTCTCTGTTACTTGGATGATGTGCTAGTCTATGCATCCAATGAGGCCGAGGCTTTGAGAAGGTTGGAAATGGTCTTCAGCAGATTGAGAGACCATGGACTAAAGTTAGCCCCTAAAAAATGTCAGTTTCTTAGAAGGAGCGTAAAGTTCCTTGGACACGTTGTGGACAGTAATGGCGTCTCGACTGATCCAGACAAGGTCAAGGTTATAACATCAATGACTGTTACGGACCTTATGATGGAGGATGGAGTGACACCTTCTCAAAAGAAAATCAAATCATTCTTGGGCATGATAATGTACTATCAGCAGTTCATTCAAGACTGTTCCAGACTAGCCAAACCCCTTTTTGCTCTTACAGCTGCCCCAAGAGGGAAGAAAAGCAACCCTCGTGGTGCCGCTTCATTCAAGAAACTGCATTCAAGTGATTGGAAGCAAGAACATGAAAACTCATTTGAGCTGCTGAAGTCTGCACTTTTGAAATCTGTGGCTCTTGCCCATCCTGACTTTAACAAACCGTTCATTCTCTCAACTGATGCCTCTACTGATGGACTCGGGGCTGTGCTATCCCAGGTTCAGGAAGGGGAAAGCAAAGCCCGACCGGTCGCTTTCGCTAGTAAAGCACTAACCCGTGCACAGAGCAAATACCCTGCCCATCGGTTAGAGTTCCTTGCACTCAAATGGTCGGTTTGTGATAAGTTTAGTCATTGGCTCAAGGGACACACATTCACTGTTTGGACGGATAACAACCCTTTGACGTATATCCTCACTAAGCCTAAGCTTGACGCATGCGAGCAAAGATGGGTGGCAAAGTTATCCCCTTACAGCTTCAGCATCCAATACATACCTGGAAGAAAAAATGTAGTCGCTGACGCTTTGAGCAGACAACCATTCATCAAGAACAACGTTTCCCAAAGGCTGGTGGCCGAGTCCTATGGAGCCTTATTGGAGGAGTCACAACAAGTGAGGCAAGACGCAGTTCAGGAGGTCTTTAGGGTCAGTACCGACCATCAAGGGGATGAATACTTCCAGTCTCTCCAACGCCCAGAACATCAATCGCTGAGTGAAGAAGAGGTATCTGCAGTTCTGCTGGGACACGCAAAGTGGGACCTCAGTCACGAGCAAAGGGTGTTGACTTGGCTGGCTCAAGACATAGAAGGACTGGTGCCGGCTGGTTCCATACCCCTACCTATGTTCTCCCTTCAGTCCTTACAGGAGGCACAACAAAATGACCCCATAATATCTCAGGTCATCCCGTTCGTCATGCGGGGCAGGCGGCCATCCAGGAGAGAAAAACCTAACTTGCTGCCAAAAGCTTTGAAGCTTCTGAAACAGTGGGAGAAGCTAAGGATGCTTGATAACATTTTATATAGGGTGTGTAAAGATCTAATCACTGGCAGGAAACGACACCAGTTTGTAACTCCCTTGTCTCTGATAGGCCAAGCACTCCATGGCGTCCATAATGAGGCTGGACACCAAGGCCAACACCGGACATTACACTTGGCCAGGCAACGATTCTTTTGGCTCAGTATGGAGCGCAACGTCCGTGAGTACGTCAAATGCTGCAAACGTTGTGTTGTGAGTAAAACCCCTGAACCCGAAGGTCGAGCTCCTCTAGAGAGCATAAAAACAACAAGCCCTCTGGAGTTGGTGTGCCTCGACTTCTGGTCTGCAGAAGACGCAAGGGGTCGGACCGTTGATGTGTTGGTGGTAACCGACCATTTTACCAAGATGGCCCACGCTTTCCAGTGCCCTGATCAGACTGCCAAACAAGTGGCCCGTAAGCTATGGGACAGGTACTTCTGTATTTATGGCTTTCCTCAAAGAATCCATTCGGACCAGGGGGCAAACTTTGAAAGTCAGTTGATTCAAGAGCTGCTGCAGGTGGCAGGAGTAAAAAAATCGAGGACCACTCCATATCATCCAATGGGCAACGGCCAGACTGAAAGGTTTAACAGAACCCTTGGAAATATGATCAGAACCTTGCCACCACGGGATAAGTGCCAGTGGCCACAGATGTTACAAACATTGACTTTTGCTTACAATTGCACCGCCCATGAGTCAACTGGCTATGCGCCTTTTTATTTGATGTTCGGCCGAACTCCTCGCCTCCCAGTAGATGTCATGTTTCACAATGTGGAGAGGGATAATGAAGTCATTGATTACCACAGCTACAACAGCAGTGTGAAATAAATCAGCAGCATTCAACACTTGCTCTTCTCAAGGGTGGACGTCTCCTCTCGGTCTTCGCTTTGCTTTTGCTTTGTCTTGTCTGTGAAACTGTCTGAGAGCCTCTCTTCTACAAAATCTTCCAAATCATAACTATGGACTTCAATTTGGTCAGTTGGTCCCTCAACACAACTGATAACATTTATTTAAAGAGAAGACAGGCTGTAGGCGAGCCGATTTGCCCTATTGGCATGCACACAGCTGGATATCTCATCGACTTGGAAGACTTGATAACGTGTCTATCTCTGCTGTCATCTGTGGATCTTAAGGACGCATACTTAATTGGATTTATGATAACTGGATCCTGCTTTTTGGATTCAGCTGGTTCCTGGTCTATCAACATAAAAGGAAGACGTCTGCGGCTAATCTGGACCTGGTCAGGCTGCCTGCCTTACATGATGGCTTGGTTAATGTCTTGAGAATCCAGACTTTTGGCTGAATGGATTACATCTTGGAGATTTTCTGAGGCACGTTCCATTTGTTTGGTCATTGTAATTTGGACATTTTCGGAACCGAGTGGACCGACACAGACCGAAGGTAGATGTCATCAAAGTTCTGCCTGTTCCCAAAACAATCGTGTTTATCTGACATTCGGCTCCCCGACTGGCCTTGATAGGCCAGTCTTATTTCAACACGCCTGAGAGGTTTTGTAAACCAGATGCTCTCATCCCCCTCCCAAACCTTCTGCTGAGGAATTCCACGAACTTGCTGAATAAACATTCTGTCATCATTTCAGGACTCTCGCCTCTGGCCGACCTTGGCAGCTCCCCCCCCCATGAGTGTGCACAGATCTATGAGCTGGTTGCTCAAATGCCTTTGAGTCCCCCTTGCCCTCTGCTTAATGTTGGCGTCATTATGTGCTTGTGTGCGAGACTTTTTTTCATTACCACATTTTGACCTTCAAACAGAGGTCAAAAATGTGTTAGGATTTTTTTTGTCTCCAAACCCTATGTGTCATTTTTCACCACTTTTATTGTCTGTCCAACAGATCAACTACTACATATAGGGTTTCTGGTCTGGTCCTGGATGTTGTGTTTTCCCTCATGTGTACCAGTCCCTCCGCCTCCTATTATCCAACAATGTCACGCCTGTCTCTTGTTCTAATCATTGCAGGTGCCTGTCATTTCACCTTGTCTATGTCAGTATATATTCAGCCCTGTGGTGTCATGTCAGTGTCTGTGGATTGTCCTGTCAAAGGCTCTCATGCTCGTTATCTCCTCTGTGTCTACTCCGCTCATAGTAAGTTTGCTGCACCGTCAGCTGTTTATTTTGTTCCTCTTTATAAATAAATAATTTTACTTACTTTTACTGGAGCCTCCTCGTTTTCCTACGCATGGGTTCAACACGCAGAGCAGCGATCATGTCAGAATCCACAGACCAGAAAGAAGAACCCAGCAAGATGATTCGCCTCTTGGATTTCCTGTCTCGTAAAGCTGCAAAGACCGCTTGGCGTTAGGAGGAGGAAAAGTAGAGAAACCCATTCCTGGGTACCCATCTGGCTTTTAAACCAGATTCTTTTTCTTCACCACCTCACAGAGCAGTAGCTCCTCACAACCCACCTCCTCCCCAAACACCTAACACCTCCTGCCTTCCAAGAGGGGTTTTCAAAGAGGCAGGGGGCAACACGCTCGGACTCATCGCAGGAGGGATGGGCGGCATAACCGAGCAAGCTTCACCGATGTCCAACGCATGTCTCCTTAGACGCAGCCTACTTCTCGCCCATGTGTTTCCCTTCATGGGGGGAAGGACGTTGCACATGCCGGCGCACCTGTCGCTGGAGGGGAGGAACCCGGCCGCATCGACAATCTGTGGGAAAGATTGATCGTCGTGGAGGACATCATCTCCAAGTGCGCCGGGCCTGACAGTGATGACGGTTCGCTGGTGGCGTGGCAGCTGTTTGAGCAGGCGTGGAGAGAGAGGCGTGTGCTACATTCACTGCTGCTCGGTCCTGCTCAGTATGGTTCTCCTTCCAGCTCACCACTAGCTGATCACTCCCACTCACCATCAGTTGCACAGGGTCCGGGTCTCACATCAGCTGCTCCTGTCTGGCTGTCCATGCCAGTAGCACCTGCACCGAACCCGCTGGTATCCAAACCAGCTCTGGACCCATTGGCCTCATCACCAGCTATGGACCCGCTGGTCTCATCACCAGTTCTGAACCTGCTGGTCTCATCACCAGCTCTGGAATCACTGGGTCTCACCCCAGCATCACCCACACTGGGTTTCGCCCCAGTATCGCCCACACTGGGTTTCGCCCCAGCATCACCCACACTGGGTTTTGCCCCAGCATCGCCCACACTGGGTTTCGCCCCAGCATCACCCACACTGGGTTTCGCCCAGCATCGCCCTCATTGGGTTTTCCCCCAGCATCACCTTCACTGGGTTTCGCCTCAGTATCGCCCTCACTGGGTTTTGCCCCAACATTACCCTCACTGGGTTTCGCCCCAGCATCAGACTCACTGGGTTAACTTTCGCCCCAGCATCAGACTCGCTGGGCTTCACCCCAGCACCTAGGCTGGTTCCCACTCCAGCACCAAGGCTGGGTCCCTCACCAGCCAAACCAAGGCTGGGTCCTGTGCCAGCACCCAGACAGGTTTCCGTACCAGCACCTAGGCGGGTTCCCATGCCAGCATCCAGGCGGGATCCAGCACTGGCTACTCTGGGCCCTGCATCAGCCGCTGACCAACCGGGCCCATCAGACGCTGTGTCTCTGTTTCCCTCCACAGACACTGCTCCAGAGGTGGTCCTGGGGTCCTCATTCCTCCAGAGGTCTTCGCTTCAGAGGTCCTCGCTCCACTGGAGGTCTTCGTTTCGCCGGAGGTCCTCGCTTCAGAGGTCCTCGCCCCACGGGAGGTCTTCGTTTCACCGGAGGTCTTCGCTTCAGAGGTTCTCGCCCCACCGAAGGTCTTCGTTTCACTGGAGGTCTTCGCTTCAGAGGTTCTCACTCCACTGGAGGTCTTCGTTTCGCTGGAGGTCTTCGCTTCAGAGGTACTCGCTACATTGGAAGTCCTCGTTTCACCGGGGGTCTTAGCTCCAGAGGTCCTCGCTCTGCTGGAGGTCTAGAGGTCCTCGCCCAACCGGAGGTCCTCGCTTCGTCGGGGGTTTTCACTCCAGAGGTCCTCGCTCGGCTGGAGGTCCTCATTTCGCCGGAGGTCTTCGCTCTCGAGGTCCTCGCTTTACCAAAGGTCTTCGCTTCGCCGGGGGTCTTCGCTTCCGAAGTCCTCGCTTCGCCTGAGGTCCTCGCTTTGCTGGAGGTCCACGCTTCGCCTGGGGTCTTCGCTCCTGAAGCCCTCGCTTTGCCCGAGGTTCTCACTTTGCCTGAGGTCCACGCTTCGCCGGGGGTCTTCTCTCTCGTGGTCCTCGCTCCACCGAAGGGCTTCGCTCTAGAGGTTCTTGCTTCGCAGAAGATCCCCGTCTTGCCAAAGTTTGTCGCTTTGCTGGAGGTCCTCGCTTCACCAGGGGTCTTCGCTCCACTGAATATCTTCACTTCACCGGAGGTCTTTGCTTTGCCGAAGGTCTTCGCTCTGCTGGAGGTCCTCATTTTGCCGGGGGTCTTTGCCCCTCTAGAGGTCTTTGCCCACGAGGCCCTCATCCAATGGGCTGCAGCTGTCTCTGGGGTCTCATCACCTGCTGCTGTAGCCTCTCCACTAGCCATAAAGGGACGGTCTCATGGCCGCCCACCGGAGCTCTGGTCCAGGGGTGGATGGCCTCCTGGCCGCACGCCAGACCTCTTACCTGTTGACGGACAGTCGCCAGGTCGCCCCCCGATTCTTAGCCTTGCCTTGGATGGTCTCCTGACTACCCACCTTGACTTGGGGGGTCTTAGGGTTTCTGTGTTCCCTTTTGTGTCAAGTTTATGTCACCTAACATTTGGCTGTTTATTACCACCCTCCCTCCCAAGTGATGGTGCTCTCCTTGGGATTTCAGGGGCCATCCCTTGAGGGGGGAGGGGGGGGGGTCCTGTAGGGTTTCTGGGTCTGGTCCTGCATGTTGTGTTTTCCCTCGTGTATACCAGCCCCTCCTCCTTCTGTTATCCAGCACTGTCACACCTGTCTCTTGTTCTAATCACTGCAGGTGCCTGTCATTTCACCTTGTCTATGTCAGTATATATTCAGCCCTGTGGTCTCATGTCAGTGTCTGTGGATTGTCCTGTCAAAGGCTCTCATGCTCGTTATCCCCTCTGTGTCTACTCCGCTCATAGTAAGTTTGCTGCACCGTCAGCTGTTTATTTTGTTCCTTTTTATAAATAAATAATTTTACTTACTTTTACCAGAGCCTCCTTGTTTTCCTGCGCATGGGTTCAACATGCAGAGCAGCAATCATGTCACAACAAGTATTAACAATCTACTCACAGACTCATATTCGTGCTGCTGTTCGGCATATTGTTTTTGTACTACTAGTGCTTAGTGTATATTTAGTTATCAACAAAGTCCATGCTCAGTGTCATTTTTAGTTATCATTTTTCTTAGTTTATATCTTGGATCGTATTACAGTTTTTCTTTTACATTTTATTGCTGGATGTAACTGGGACCCTATGTACATAATTTAGTTCCACCACATGTGGTACAAACAACAATAAACTCTGAATACTACAAAAAAGAGCAAGAATTATCCATAAGCCAAGGGTTTAGTACCTCTTTTAACCACTTGATGGCAGTATAAGTCTGATTGGATTCATTCATGGACAAATATAATTGTGTATCAAATTTAAAAAGAAGTGTGGGGTTTTTCTTCTTAGGTAGTACGTTTTTATGACCACTAGATGGTGCCCCCCCACACACACATACACATGGAAAAAATTGACCAGCAGCCACTGCTTTTGACTCTGCTCTCTCTTCACCATGACAGACCTGTACAGTGTTGGCTTTCTCTTCACCATGACAGACCTGTACAGTGCCCGCTTCACAGAAGATGCTGCACCTATCTGCCTATTGATCTCCAGCTCCATTTTTCCTCATTCATGAACAAGACCCCAAGATAATATAACTCCTCCACTTGGGGCAGGACCTCCTCCCAGACCCAGAGAGGGCACTCTACCTTTTTCCGACTCAAGACCTTGGCCTCAGATTTGGAGGAACTGATCCTCATCCCGGCTACATCACACTCGGCTGCGAACTGCTCCAGCGAAAGCTGTAGATCACGACCTCCATCCATCCATTTTCTTCCGCTTATCCGGGGTCGGGTCGCGAGGGTAGCAGCCTAAGTAGGGAGGCCCAGACTTCCCTCTCCCCAGCCACTTGGAGCAGCTCCTCTGGGGGAATCCCAAGGCGTTCCCAGGCCAGCCGAGAAACATAGTCCCTCCAGCGTGTCCTGGGTCTTCCTCTGGGTCTCCTCCCGGTGGGACATGCCCGGAACACCTCACCAGGGAGGCGTCCAGGAGGCATCCTAACCAGATGCCCGAGCCACCTCAACTGGCTCCTCTCGATGTGGAGAAGCAGCGGCTCTACTCCGAGTCCCTCCCGGATGACTGAGCTTCTCACCCTATCTCTAAGGGAGAGTCCAGCCACCCTGCGGAGAAAACTCATTTCAGCCGCTTGTATCCGAGATCTCGTTCTTTCGGTCATAACCCAAAGCTCATGACCATAGATGAGGGTGGGAACGTAGATCGATCGGTAAATTGAGAGCTTTGCCTTTTGACTCAGCTCTCTCTTCACCACGACAGACCGGTACAGCGCCCGCTTCACTGCGGATGCTGCACCTATCCGCCTATCGATCTCACGCTCCAGTTTTCCCTCATTCGTGAACAAGACCCCGAGATACTTAAACTCCTCCACTTGGGGCAGGACCTCCTCCCCGACCCGGAGAGGGCATGCTACCCTTTTCCGGCTCAAGACCATGGCCTCGGATTTGGAGGAACTGATCCTCATCCCGGCCGCATCACATTCAGCTGCAAACCGCTCCAGCGAAAGCTGTAGATCACGATCTGATGAAGCCAATAGGACCACATCATCTGCAAAAAACAGAGAAGCGATTCTAAGGCCACCAAAACGGATCCTCTCAACACCTTGGCTGCGCCTAGAAATTCTGTCCATAAAAGTTATGAACAGAATCGGTGACAAAGGGCAACCTTGGCGGAGTCCAACTCTCACCGGAAACGAGCCTGACTTACTGCCAGCGATGCGGACCATGCTCTGACACCGGTCGTACAGGGACCTAACAGCCCATATCAAAGGGCCTGGTACCCCATACTCCCGGAGTACCCCCCACAGAACCCCCCGAGGGACGCGGTCGAATGCCTTCTCCAAGTCCACAAAGCACATGTAAACTGGTTGGGCAAACTCCCACGCACCCTCCAGGACCCTGCTGAGGGTGTAGAGCTGGTCTAGTGTTCCACGACCAGGACGAAAACCACACTGCTCCTCCTGAATCCGAGGTTCGACTATCCGACGGACCCTCCTCTCCAGAACCCCTGAATAGACCTTACCAGGGAGGCTTAAGAGTGTGATCCCCCTATAGTTGGAACACACCCTACGGTCCCCCTTTTTGAATAGGGGAACCACCACCCCAGTCTGCCAATCCAAGGGAACTGCCCCCGATGTCCACGCGATATTGCAGAGTCGCGTAAGCCAACACAACCCCACAACATCCAGAGCCCTAAGGAACTCAGGACGAATCTCATCCACCCCCGGAGCCCTGCCACCACGGAGCTTTTTAACCACCTTGGCGACCTCAGCACCAGAGATTGGAGAGCCCGACCCAAAATCCCCAGGCTCCGCTTCCTCAGTGGAAGACGTGCCAGTAGGATTGAGGAGGTCTTCGAAGTATTCCGCCCACCGACTCACAACATCCCGAGTTGAGGTCAACAGCACGCCATCCCCACCATAAATGGTGTTGGTCGCGTACCGCTTTCCCCCCCTGAGACGCCGGATGGTGGACCAGAATCGCCTCGAAGCCGTACGGAAGTCATTCTCCATGGCCTCTCCGAACTCCTCCCACGCCCGAGTTTTTGCCTCAGCAACCACCCGAGCCGCATGCCGCTTGGACTGCCGGTACCTATCTGCTGCTTCCGGGGTCCCACAGGCCAAAAAGGCCCAATAGGACTCCTTCTTCAGCTTGACAGCATCCCTCACCGCCGGTGTCCACCACCGGGTTCGAGGGTTGCCACCACGACAGGCACCAACAACCTTGCGGCCACAACTCCGATAAGCTGCCTCGACAATAGAGGCGCGGAACATGGCCCACTCGGGCTCAATGTCCCCCGCCTCCCTCGGAACGTGTTCAAAGCTCTCCCGGAGGTGGGAGTTAAAGCTCCGTCTTACGGGAGACTCTGCCAGACGTTCCCAGCAGACCCTCACAATACGTTTGGGCCTGCCAGGTCTGACCGGCATCCTCCCCCACCATCGGAGCCAACTCATCACCAGGTAGTGGTCAGTTGACAGCTCCGCCCCTCTCTTCACCCGAGTGTCCAAGACATGCGGCCGCAGATCAGATGAGACGACAACAAAGTCGATCATCGAGCTGCGACCTAGGGTGTCCTGGTGCCAAGAGCACATATGGACACCCTTATGCCTGAACATGGTGTTCGTTATAGACAATCCATGACGAGCACAGAAGTCCAACAACAGAACACCACTTGGGTTCAGATCAGGGGGGGCCGTTCCTCCCAACCACACCCCTCCAGGCTCCCAACCACACCCCTCCAGGTAGATCACGACCTGATGAAGCCAATAGGACCATTTCATCTGTGAAAAGCAGAGACGCGATCCAAAGGCCACCAAAACGTATCCTCTCAACACCTTGGCTGCACCTAAAAATTCTGTCCATAAAAGTTATAAACAGAATCTGTGACAAAGAGCAACCTTAGCAGAGTCCAACTTTCACCGAGAATAGGCCCAACTTAATGCCAGCAATGCAGACCAAGCTTTGACACCAGTCATACAAGGACCTAACAGCCCGTATCAAAGGGCCTGGTACCCCCTACTCCCAGAGTAGCCCCCACAGGGTTCCCTGAGGGATACAGTTGAGGCCCTTCTCCATGTCCACGAGGGACATGTAGAATGTTGGGCAAACTCCCACACACTCTGCAGGACCCTGCTGAGGGTGTAGAGCTGGTCCAATGTTCCACAACCAGGACGAAAACCGCACTGCTCGTTGTGAATCTGAGGGTCAATTATGCAACAGAACCTTCTTTCCAGAACCCCTGAATAGACTTTACCAGGGAAGCTTAAGAGCGTGATCCTGTTGTAGTTGGAATACTCTTTATGTATGCTCCCACTTTTTGAATAATGGGACCATCACCCTTGTCTGCCAATCCAGGGGAACTGCCCCAATATCCACACAATAGTGCAGAGTCGTATAAGCTAACACAACCCCACAACATCCAGAGCCTTAAAGAAATCGGAGTGATTCTCATCCATCCCTGGTGCCCTGCCACCGAGGAACTTTTATGTACTGCCATCTACCAATGCATGTTTTTCTTTCCTAAACAGTTTAAGATTAATAGTTGTAAAACATTATTTAGTTTTTTTTTTACACATTAGTAATTACCGTATTTTCCGCCCGATAAGTTGCACCACCCTATAAGTTGCATTGTCCAATTATGTCCAATAAATTGTAAAAATCCATTATCATGTTGCACCGCCATATAAGTCGCATGTATTATGCGGCACCGCTGACACATCGCATATGGTAAATGGAGCTTATTTATATAGCGCTTTCCAGCACCCTATGAGGGGCCCCAAAGCGCTTTACAATACGTACCATCCACTCATACACACATTCATACACCGGTAGCGGCAGACTGCCATGCAAGGCGCCATCCAGTCTTACCGGGAGCAACTCTGGGTTAAGTGTCTTGCCAAGGGACACAACAACACATGGTGTGGGGAACCGGGATTCGAACCTCCAACCTTCCGATCGGGGGACGGCTGCCATTACCACTACGGCACGGCCGCCCCCGCATATGTTACTCGTCACCGCTGAAAACTCAAAATGTGGGCCGGTGGTTTGCCCTACTGCAAATGGCTGCCACATGGAAGGACTTTAACCAGATTAACACGGTAAAAACAATTATTTGTTTGCTGAAAATTGTAGCAAAGATGTGTCTTAGCTGAACTTTTCCTTAATAAATGCACATAATTGTCAAATCAGCTGGATTTAAAAAGTAGTTTTGCTACGTGCACCCGCACGGGTGGGACCGCAGCATTTCCTTTAAAATTTAGCAAGATAAACACTTAAAAAATATATTTGTTTGCTGACATTATAGCAAAAGTGTTTCTGAGCTTAACAGTTCCTTAATAAATTCACGTAATGGTCAAATCTGCTAGATTTAAATTGTTTTGCTTTGATGTCTTCCAAACGGCCGCACGCGCGCTACGAAAATAAATTATAAATAAATCGAATTTTAGCTAAAACATCTCATACAGTTAACAGTTTGTAAATGTCCACCCAGTAATTACTTTCTGTAAGTTTCAACAAAAACTGTCCTGTCCTTCATGAGCTATTTTGCAAAATAGTACCCGTTAAAAACACGGAGCTAACCGCTACACATCTACATTGCTAAAACGTCAAATTTTAGCTCAAAAATCTCCTCCAGCTAACAGTTTGTAAATTTCCACCTAGTAATTACTTTCTGTAAGTTTCAACAAAATCTGTCCTGTCGTTCATGAGCTATTTTGCAAAATAGTACCCGTTAAAAACAAGGAGCTAACGCTACACATCTATGTTGCTAAAACATCGAATTTTAGCTAAAAAATCTCCTACAGCTAACGGTTTGTAAATGTCCACCCAGTAATTACTTTCTGTAAGTTTCTTTTTTCTTCTTCCTTTTATAGATGGCCTTCCTTCTCACCTTACAGCCATCCTCTTCAAACCATTATGAATTTTTAATAGGATAAAAAGAAAGGAAAGACGGAAAGTAAGACTACAAAATATAATAAATATACACAAAGAAAGCACAAGGCAAATACACCCGACCGCTGTCTGTAAACCTGCAAAGAACATGACAGAACATAGCAACAAAATAAAATATGTATAAAAGACTTAGAATATTCATGGCTTTGCAGTAGATTTCTATAAATATATATACCTATACCTACATATATATATATATATATACATACATACATACATATACATGCATATGTATTCACATATACATCTACATACAATATCTGCATGTGCATCCCTGCATCTATTTGTGTGTGGTTGTGAGTGAGCATGCATAAGTGTATAATGCTTCTCTAATAGAACATTCAATAGTGACCGTGAAACATCAGAGGTCTGACCTCCAAGATCCGAGGTAGAAAAAGGGGACACCAGAGCCGAAGACCCCAAGAGGGATCCCGAGCATGGTGCCTCCAGGGCCACCCAAACAGGATGAACCACTCACCCACCCCCAGATCCAACCATAGGGGAGAACCGGAAGAGCCCCACCAGCGACTACACACAACGACCCCCCGGGGCCAACAGCGGCATACTCACAGGCCTCCACCGGAACCCGTTGCACGGATGCAGCCCCAGGCCTAGGCACCAAGGCCCGGGCACCGAGGACGCCCCCCCAGGCCCAGGTCCAACAGGACCAGAGGACCTGAGCCCTACCAGGCTGCCACCAGGCCGAACCGACAGACCCCCAAAGCCCAGCCCCTGACACCGAAGCCCCCAAGCGCGCCAGCAAGCAAAGAAACACCCCACTAGGGGGCCGCGTGGTAGGGGCGCAACACCAAGCAGCCCCAGCTGTATCAAAGAGGGGGTAGCCTAAGTCCCGGCCTGACAAATAGCCATTCACACACAGACACAATCATACAGACCCACCCTCATCCTCACCCTCACTCACTCAAAGACATACAATAACGACATATTCCATTTACAGTATATTCCCTATACGCACTCTATACCCCCAGGTCCAAGACATGTACCTGCCCCCTACATGGGGCAGCCCACGCCCAAACCCAAGAGGTAGACCCATTCATTCTGGGGCGGAGAGGAGCCAACATCCAAGATCCGGCCCAACCTGTGCCCAGCAGACAGGACTGGACACCCAAGTCCAAACAGCACCAGGGAGGGAGCAGCACCAGCCCTGTCCACGGCAACCCCCCAGGCCCCTAACCCCCACATAGTCCAGGACAACACCAGACGGCCTCCCCTACTACCGGACCCCACCCTCGGAATGGCAGCCAGGGAACCATGGGGTAGCAAGAGAGAAAAAAAACACAAGACCCTGACACACACACCCCCGTCCCCAGATGTGCTATTGATGTGTGTTGTTGTAGAGTGCAATAAAAAAAAAGGAAAGAAGAAGGAGCAGAGGCTGGCATTTCTGTAAGTTTCAACAAAATATGTCCTGTCGTTCATGAGCTATTTTGCAAAATAGTACCCGTTAAAAACACGGAGCTAACCGCTACATATCTACGTTGCTAAAACGTCGAATTTTAGCTCAAAAATCTCCTACAGCTAATAGTTTGTAAATGTCCACCCAGTAATTACTTTCTGTAAGTTTCAACTAAATCTGTCTTGTGGTTTAGTAGTTCATACCTCCAGAGCAGAAGGTCGGGCTGCGACAGAGTGAGTCCGACCAGAGGGGTTCTGCCGTCGGACACATCAGAATCAGAATCAGGTTTATTGGCCAAGTATGTTGACACACACAAGGAATTTGTTTCCGGCTGTTCGTGTCTCTCTAGAAAATGTCTCTCTAAAAATGCTAATAAATAAATAAATAAAAAATGTCTCTCTATAGAATTGACACTATACAGATACTTTTCATTCATTCATTCATTCAACCTTTATTTATACAGGCTAGCCTCGTTGAGCCACAGGGACTCATTTACAAGAGGGACCTGTCTCACTCACACCCAGGGTCAATTTAGAGTTACCATAACTTACAAATAATACACAAAATACAGAGGATTCACATCACATGGGGGTTGTGAATGGGTTGGGGGTCACGCTGATGGATGTCGGATGATCAGCTGTTTATGATGGTGATGGCCTGGGGGAAAAAACTGTTTTTGTGTCTGGCAGTCTTAATGGACAGAGATCTGTAGCGTCTGCCAGAAGGGAGGAGTTGGAACATGTTGTGACCCGGGTGTGTGGAGTCTGTGATGATTTTTCCAGCCCGTTTCCTGGTTCTTGCATGGTACAAGTCCTGAATGGAGGGCAGTGAAGCCCCAATGACTTTCTCAGCCGTCCTCACTGTTCGCTGCAGCCTGTTCCTGTCCTGCCTTGTGGCTGCTCCAAACCAGACTGTGATGGATGTACACAGGATGGACTCAATGACTGCAGTGTAGAACTGGATCAGCAGCTCCTGAGGCAGGTCCAGCTTCCTCAACTGGCGTAGGAAGTACAGTCTCTGCTGGGCCTTTTTGAGGATGGAGGTGATGTTGTGCTCCCACTTCAGGTCATGTGAGATGGTGGTTCCCAGGAACCTGAAGGACTCTACCGTAGACACGGGGCTGTTGAAGATTTTGAGGGGCAGCAGTTCTGGGGGGTGTCTCCTGAAGTCCACTCTCATCTCTACTGTCTTCAGTGTGTTCAGCTCCAGTTTGTTCAGGCTGCACCAGGACATCAGTCGTTCCACCTCCTGTCGGTACGCAGACTCGTTGTCATCACTGATAAGTCCAATGACTGTAGTGTCATCTGCGAACTTCAGGAGTTTAACAGACGGGTCATTAGAGGTGCAGTCATTGGTGTATAGAGAGAAGAGCAGTGGAGAGAGCACACAACCCTGAGGGGCACCAATGCTGATGGACTGTGAGGAGGACATGATTTTCCCCAACTGCACCTGCTGCGTCCTGCCTGTTAGGAAGCTGGTGATCCACTGACACATGGCAGGAGAAACAGTGAGCTGGGAGAGTTTGGTGGAGAGAATGGGCCTCATGCACGAACATGTTCGTATTTTTATCCTAAATTTCTCTTACTTTTGTTTGTACGAAGCGTTCGTACGAACATGCCACGTCAGATTCAACAAACTCTTCTATCCTCAGGAAAAGTGTGTAAATGGCTGCGCAAATATGATGAATCCCACCTGTTCTATCAACCTGCTCGTGCACGCGGAGAGGTTATTTACATAATCCCCACCCCTCAAAACACCATATAAGGCTACGTTTCCTGCCTCAGCGAGCAGGAGGTGTCCATTCATAAAGATGACAGCGAGAAGTAAAAAGAGGAACTTTACGCGTTCGGAGATTGAAGTTCTGCTCTCAGAGTAAATAACTAACTAAATAAATCTGTAATTTTTAGCAGCGTCAGCTGTGAATCTGCTTTAAAGCCGAGGACCCACTCAAACGTGCGGCGCGCACGGACCATCCCCGGGGCACGGGGGGTGGGCCCGGGCGCGACGTGCGGGAGGCGCACGGGGGTCGACGTGGGGCGCTCGGCGATCCTCGGCACGCGGCCGGCCCACGGAACTTTGTACCCAGCGGCGTGGCGGTCCTGCTCGGCCGTGACCCGCCGCGGCCCCCGAGTACCCGCGTACTCGTCCGCGACCCGTCCGGGCCGCGGCGGTGGGTGTGAAGCCGCTTTATTTTAATTTAACCAATTTAACCAATTTGTGTCGTTGCAGTTAATATTATAATATTATAAATCTGTAACTTTTAGCAGCGTCAGCTGTGACTCTGCTTTAAAGCCGATGAATGAAATGTGCTACAGCACATTTCATTCATTCATTCATTACAGGTAATGTCATGTCTCCCGTGGGTTGTACAGTCACAGAAATAAAAATCGTATTTATCTCTCCAGCCCTGCTCTGGTTTTTCTTTGGTCAAATATTTTTAATTTTAGTGTAAACAACTGTGTTACATTATAGTTTCACTTATTCAGAAGAGCTGTCGCGCACCGCTACCCCCCCACATGCAAGTGTCCGATGTGTTTTTGAACAAAAGCATTTTAAAATGTCTCGAAACTTCAATTAACTTCATATTAATATTGTAGTGCTATACAACAGAATTAATAGCTGCTTTATTTTAATTTAACCAATTTGTGTCGTTGCATTTATCCATCCATCCATCCATTTTCTTCCGCTTATCGCGGGGTCGGGTCGCATTTAATATTATAATTCTAATTCAAACAGAACAGCCTCTTTTCAACATAATTATAGATTGTGATTCATTTTCAACTCAAAATATCTTCAAACTAATGAAATATAAAGTTATTAGTGAAGAAAATCCGTCTGGATAACAGCAGACTGCGCTGCTCGTAAATATACGACAGGTCTGGACCACACGTAGATTTTGTTCGTATCTGAAAAAAATCTTAGGATATGAAAACATTGTTGGATGCCACAAATGATCCTAAATCACTCGGTACGCACAGTTTAAGAACAAATCTGTGCGTACGAACGGTTCGTGCATGAGGCCCAATGTCTGGGACAATAGGGTTAAATGCTGAACTGAAATAAAGAAACAGGATTCTTGCATAAGTCCCCGGGTGGTCTAGACGTTGCAGGATGAAATGTTTATGTTTATTAAATTTGTTCATTTTTTTACAATGCAGTCCCATGTTGACTGCATCATCCACTGACCTATTTGCTCGGTAGGCAAACTGCAGGGGGTCTAGCAGATGTCCAGTGATGTCCTTCAGGTGGGTCAGGACCAGCCGTTCACATGAGCTGGAAACGGTCGGTGGACTCTCTGGAAGTGTCAGAGCTCCAGAAAGCAGGAGGCCGGGCTGAGACAGAGTTAGTCCGACCAGAGGAGGCTGCCTCCACATGACAAATAAATAACCTTTCATCATCTGAAAGAATGTAAGTAGGTTAAAAATAGTTACTGTAATTTGTCCAGTTCAGTACAGCTCCAGAGATCAGTGATGGGTCAATATTGTTATGATTACATGAACCTGTTTATCATTTCCCATCATTGAAAATAATAATAAAAAAAATAATCATTGTCTAACCATATTTCTCCAGAAATTGGTACATGTAGTGAATTTTTCCCATTTCAAAACATAAATTTAATAACAGTTCCATTCTGCATTTCTGTAACTTAACACAAGTGTTATGTAGCTCCCTAAATTTGTACACAAAAATGTAGTTGAAACGTTTACACTGTAAATTTTTATTTCCAGTCGTTAAGACCATATTAATTTATTTCAAAACCTTGCAGCCATCTGTTATGGCACCTCTGTAACTGTGTTTCCATCTATTTTCAATCCGAATTTTGAGCGGATTTTTGAAATTTCGCAAAAATGTAAATAAAAATTAATGCGAATCAGAAGTGTTTCCATCAACTGGCTTGAAGCGCATCTACCAGGCCACGCAAAGCGGCATTACGTCAGACGTCAGCGTCATTACGTCAGACGTCAGCGTTACGCATGTCTACAGTAAACAGGAAGTAGCGGTTGAAAACAGGACCCGACCACACATCTCGGCAAAATGGAGAGAATATTTCAGGAATGTGTTGCTATCGGGCAAGTTGTATTTATTCTGTCATGCCAACTAGTTTTAGCGATGTTACATGTTGTCCGGAGACGAAGTCACGTGACGTAAATGTTCGCTACGGCAGAACTGAGTCGGCAAATCTGTTTCCATCTCTCGTTTTGCGCATCGGCTCTGATTCGAAGAAACCAAAAATCACCTCAAGCGAGCGTATCAACTTTTTTGAGAATTTGAGGAAGTAAATTCGAATTGTGCCGTTTCCATTCAGTTTTTCTGGTGCAATACTTCAAAATGCGCATCTAGAAACCTTGATGGAAACACGGCTACCGTCTAGTCAAGATCTCACAACTCTTTTAGTATTTCCTGTAATACATTCCTTTGTAGGGATCTGCACTGGCCCTGCTCTGTGCACATAGTTAATGACTCCAGGTGCTGTGTATTTGGTCTAATTCGTGACTCGCCTTTATATACCGATTTCTCCTGCATCTCAGGCAGGGGAGCATTAAGTGTCCTGCTTCCCCTTCATGGTCGGCTCCTAGTTTCAGGGCATCCCGAGTATTCTCTCGAGTCTTAATTAGTATCATTGCCCTGTCAGCATTATTTGTTTGTTGTTTTGCTTTTTGTAAATTAAATACTTTTTGACGTCAGTGGAGTCCTGTTTGCATTTGGGTCTCACCAACGCATCGATCGTGACATATTTTTGATAAATCTCATAATTAAGGTTGGCTAGTATTGCTGCAATAGGCTAATACCATCTGTCCCACAGTGCTCGGTTGGCCTTGTGGCAATTTAAAGTGCTCTATAAATAAGGTGGCCCGGTATAATCTTAGACTGGTTGAGGAAAAACTGACCTCTTGTCCCTAATAGATTTGTTAAAAGTGAACAATTTTCATCAGATAGTATTTCTATCTTAACGTGATTCTTGAACTGCCATTGCGCATCTGTTCCTCCCAAACCCAGCTGGTCGAAGCAAATGGCCGCTTGTCCTGAGCCTGGTTCTGCTAAAGGTTTCTTCCTTCTAAGGGAGTCCTTACTTCCCACTGTCACCTTCATGCTTGCTCAAATAAGAGTTCTGTGATGGAGTTAAGCTCATCAAAGATATCTGCTCCTCAGAAAAATACATGAAGGTTTCTATTCAGTGCCCCAAGATGACTTTTGTTGAACAAATTCACCAAGAAAACTGATCTATGATTTCAGCTAAAATATATCTAGATTCTTATTATATTGTCTTATTTTTATAAGATCACCTTTCAGAGTCAAAGATTCTTTATTGTCATTCGCACCACATGTGGTACATGTGATGAAACGAGATTATGTACACATGGTCCCAGTTACATCCAACAATAAAATGTAAAAGAAAAACAGTAATAACATCTAAGATAAGAACTAAGAAAAACATCAAACTAAAAATACACTAAGCACTAATATCATAGAAAACATTACTCCAAACAGCAGCACGAACATGAGTCTGTATGAGCAGATGGGCACGAATGAACACAGCAACATGAAACAGATCAGCAGCAACATGATGTGATATTTCACAGTGATTATTCTGGTTATTTATTCATGAGTCTAACAGCCTCAGGGTAGAAGCTGTTCCTCAGTCTAGTGGTTCTACATTTGATGCTCCTCAACCTCCTTCCTGAGGGGAGTGGGGCAAAAGTGTGTGTGCTGGGTGAGTGAGGTCTTTCATGATGCAGGTGGCTCTCTTCCTGCATCTGGAGGTGTAAATGTCTGTGATGGTGGGGAGACTGACTCCAACATCTTCTGTGCAGCCTTCACCACTCTCTGCAGAGCTTTTCTTTCTGCAGCTGTGCAGCCTCCATGCCACACGTTGATGCTGGAGCACAGGATGCTCTCCACTGCACACCTGTAGAAGGAGGTGAGGACTGGGCTGCTCAGACCAGCTCGTCTCAGCCGTCTGAGGAAGTAGAGTCTCTGATGAACTTTCTTGATCAGGCTGGTGGTGTTGTTGCTCCAGCTGAGGTTATCATTCATGTGTACACCCAAGTACTTGTAGCTGGAGACCACTTCCACCGCAGATCCTCTTATGTTCAGTGGGGTGTGGGTGTGTTTGTTCCTTCTGAAGTCCACAATCATCTCCTTTGTCTTCTTCACATTGATGTGAAGGTTATTCTCTTTGCACCAGCTCTCCAGGTGTTCCACCTCCTGTCTGTAGCTGGACTCATCATTGTTTGTGATGCATCCCACCACAGCTGTATCATCTGCAAACTTTACAATATGACAGCCTGGATGGGTGTTGCACAATCATATGTGAGCAGAGTGAACAGGAGAGGGCTCAACACACATCCTTGAGGAGAGCCAGTGCTAAGGGTTATGGTGGAGGAGGAGAAGTTGTGGATCATCACTGATTGTGGTCTGTTTGTTAAGAAGTTTAGGACCCAGTTACAAATGGAGGGGCTTAGTGCTAGTGTGAATAGTTTGTCCATGTCTTTCT
>JBBPBX010000512.1:9843-90012 GCA_038048925.1 Garcialebias charrua
TTCAGTTCCCTTTCAGTTCGGTCTCTCGGTGCAACATACTTGCTATGGGAATTGCGCCCCCGCGCGATTACCTGAAGGAATACATTCACGCCTTTTACGGCAGGGGGCGTCACCCCGCGCCAGAGGTACCGCCCTTTAGGTACTTAGGCGACTGACGCCCCTCCATCTTCCTCTTTTTTGCCCTTCACCTCGCAAAAACCTGAACTACCTCTCTTCGCGGGACTTCTCTGCTGCTCCATCGCTCAACTTGAGGTGAGCTCGCTCCCTGCACAGAGCGTACAGAGAATTTTTCCTTGCGTACTGCTGGACTAGCGAAAGCTAGCCTAGCACATTTCTATAACCTCGAAGTTTTCTTCTCTCCTCTCTCCACAGGTTGCTTCGCTCAACGGCGTTATAACTGTGCCACAACCGCTACCTCGGCTAACACAAGCTTAGCGAGCTAGCCAGCGAAAGCGACACGACGGAGGAGACACTCGAACAAAGAAGAAAAAGGATTCTGGAGGGTCTTGCTTGCCTTATCTCGGACATGCCTCTGGAGAAAGGGAAAGCGAAAGACAAAACTTCAAAGGAAAGCCAGTGGGACAGCGAGCCCAAACTTGCACATCTGTCCCAGCGGCTGTGGATTTTACCTCGCAGCGACGGACACCCATGAGGCCTGTCCAGTCTGCCTGGGTATATTTCATGCAAGACAAGCTCTGGACGTGCCCGACTCTTGCCCACACTGCAGCTAGATGCTGGACGCGGTGCTACGGTAGCGCGTGGACCTCCTGGCTAAGGCCATGGGAAGCTTAGCTGGTCCACAGGACCCAGACACCACAGAGACTCTCACTCTGACCCCGGAGCTCGAACACATGGCTCTTCACGACAGCACGCGCGTCGATTGGGGCGACAGCCCTGACCCACTTGCTCCCATGGTGGACCTAACAGTCGAGTTAGACACTAGAGGCATGATGAATGAAGACGAGATCTCCATCTCAGCTTCGGGCGAATTTTCAGCGGAGGAACCAGAACTCGAGATCGAGGATCCGAGGAGAGCACCTCCCCAGGACCTCGATACCTGCGCTCCCTGAAACGGACTTCTCCATCCCGGCCCTGTTCGACCTGTGCCACAGAGCGGCGGACGCGTTGAACATCCCCTGGCCGGAGCCCCCACCTCGCCAACAGGTCACGAGGCTGGCGGGGAACTATTTTTATTCAAAACAACAGGCTGCAACAAGGCAAAGGATGCCCGTGTTCCCAGACTTCCTCACGGAACTGACCCGCACCTGGCCTCAGCCACGAGCGCCATGCTTCTCCCCCTCTCACAATCCTCTATGTGGAGGGCATGGATCAGGTGGGAATAGCTAATGCACCTCAGATTGAGGACATGCTAGTGTCCCACCTAGCTCCCAGATCATCAGGAACAAAGCCGACTCTCCCCAGCAAAGCTTGCAGAGCCTCAGCGTCGCTTCTCGAGAAGTGCTACAGAGCTCAAGGACTCGCGGCGCGCGCAATGAACGTGTCAGCGATGATGCAGGCTTACCTCGCAGAAAAACTCCAACAACTGCAGGAAACCTCGGATAAGCAAGATGCTGCCGAATTACTGGAAGAAGCCCGTAGAACTACAGACTTTGTTCTCCGTATGATGGGTACAGCTGCTGTGGCTCAGGGCAGAGGTATGGCGGAAGTGGTCATCGCGCTCCGCCACCTGTGGATGACGCTGACGGATCTACCAGAGGGACAAAAGGTGCCTTTTCTCCACCACTCGATAGAAGCTGAGGGACTTTTTGGCCAGACTTTGGAGCGAATCCAAACCAAGCTGAACCAAAGGCGCAGGCAGGCTGTAAGCTCTCAGGGTGGGCATCCCTCGTCAGAGTTTTGCCCCCCCAGAGAGTCCGTGGAAGTAGACCTGCACAGCCGCGGCAACACTCGATGACGCGTGCGCCACCGCAGAAGCGGACAGCATACGAGGAGGAGCCTCGGCAGAGACCCCCGCCGAACCAACCTCGCTCCGAGCACGCATGGACTAAAAACAGGTTTGTCCCACGCCAAGTGAGCAGGCACAGGGCCTCCTCGGAGAACCAGGACACTCGTCAAAAACGTGCCTGATGAACCAGGTTCACGTTTACATTTTAGACAACCTCCTGCCGACGTGGTAACAGGAATGTTCGCACCTTGTTCAGACTTTATTTGTAGCAAAGTACAAATGGCTGATAACTATGTTGCATGCAAAAACCATGTTCTCCCTGCTGTGAGTGACATCAAATCATGTATGTTGTCGTACGTAAGCACTCATAAAACTCATAAAACAGCACATCCCTGTTTTATTGAAAAAACAAAACAAACAAAAAACACACCAACACAAATAATGTCAACAGTACGGGCCTCTGGCCTGTCGGCCGTCATAAAGGGGGGCCACATCCCCCTCCCTCATGGCTCATGGGGTGCTAGCCTATTCAATAAGCCCTAGCAGGGTGCCTTTGAACCTGTCTCCAGAAGACAGACCCAGAGGCGTTTGTGAACAGACTTATGTTGCTGGAGTCTCAGAGAATTTCAGAAGGATTTTCAACAAACACAACATCCCAGTACATTTCAAACCTAGCAGGACTCTCAGACAGAGGTTGGTCCACCCTAAAGACCAAACCCCCACACACAAACAGAGTGGTGTGGTTTATGCAGTCCAGTGCAGCGAAGTCTGCTCAGACCGTTACATCGGAGAAACGAAGCAACCTATCCACAAAAGAATGTCTCAACATAGGAGAGCTACCTCCTCTGGACAAAACTCAGCTGTTCACCTCCACCTCACGGACAAGGGTCACTCATTTGAGGACCAGAATGTTCAAATTTTGGACCGAGAGCACAGATGGTTTGAGAGGGGGGTGAAGGAAGCTTTGTATGTTAAGAGAGAAAAACCTTCTCTTAACAGAGGAGGAGGTCTGAGATTTCAACTTTCTAAGACTTATAACTCAGTTTTGGATTTGATTCCGAAACGTTTTACACTGGATGGGAGCAGGGATGTCTTGTCTGTAAATTAGACTAACAAAGTTTCTCTGAGTAGCCTCTGTTGTTGTTTGGGAGGTGTTTTTTGTCAATTTACATACAGTTTTGTGTCTTCTACCAGAGACCTCAAGGGAACCTCCTACTGTTAAGGTGTGATCTTTCAATTTACATGTATGTGTTACAAACCCCCAGGTGTGATGTGTTGTTTTGTCAATTTAAATAGAATGGGCATGTTAGGTATTTTGTGGTGTTATTTCAGTTTCCAATTTCATATGTTGGTGCGTGGCTTGTATAAAACTTCTCGTTCTCACAGCTTCCATTCATTCAGAATTGAAAAAGACTTCTGGACAGAAGTCGAAACGTTTTCTGCAACAAATAAAGTCCAGTTGATCCTGTATTGAACGCCTTTTTTGATTTTATCTTGTCCTGGACGACTGAGAATTTTCACCAGCATATTTGTGAACAGACCCTACACCTCTCGCTAAGAAAGGTGGGAAAGGGCATGTGTCCCAGCCCCCGCTCCGTTAGGAGCAAGGGACCGGCTAATACACTAACCAGACGACCATGTGACACGTTCGCACAACAGGAGAGCACGTCGGATGCCCCAAAGCAGACACATTCTTCACACCCTCTAAGGAGCGGCTGTGATCACGCTACTGTGCATGTAAAAGGATCAGAGTTGAACCAGAGCTTTCCTCCTGATTTTAAAGGGAAACTGGGCTCCTTATAAACAAATTATCTTGAGTCTGCCAGCCACAAAGTATCTTCCCCACGTTCATACATTGCTGCTGCTCCTTTATTATTCATGAAGGACACACAAGGCTCGAGCATTGGAAGCACAGCACGTGCTTTTCCTCACAAAGCTGCATCAACTTTGTTCCCACACAGTATCCCACCTGGGGGGACAACAATTGGGATCAGGAGATCTGCTCGTTTACAGAAGCGGCAACCCCTCAACCCAACAGAATACAGTATCCTGTTTTGGAGGGAAACAATAGCTTTCCTGTCCCAACTCATTCTAATAAAATTAATAGACTCCGTCTGTCTTCGAGGAGACTCGATCAGGGAAGTCTGTTAACATATAGTTACGGTCCCTGACCTCCAGTATGGGGAGCTCTCTTCATGAGACACCTTTTCTTATCCTTTCCTGTGTTTCAGGTCCACCTTGCTGTCTACCTGGCTGCCACAGGTGTCTGGTGTTACAGCTCGTCAGCTGCTCCATAAAGAGCTTCACCTCAGATGTGTCAAGTCCCTTCCTCTTGGGCCTTGATCTGGTGTGATCTTGTTGGTGGATTGTGCTTTGAAAAGCTGTACAATAGTTTGGTGTTTTATTAGTCTCACAGTGGAAGCTGGTAGGGGTTCTCTGCCATTTTTGTTCTAACTCTTTTCTCCTGTTTTATGGTCAGACAGGGAGTTTAGCCCTTGTACTTTTGAGTTTATTCTTAGCCAGAGACATTTGTGTTTTCATAGTTAGAAGGGGGTGTTTTGTTTGTTGTTTTGGCCTTGGAGACCCTGAAGCTTAAAGCTCCACTGTTAGGGGATTATACTTTTGTTATGTTACCCTTTTCACAATTGTAAAATAAATTGTATTTTATCTATATACATCAACTGCTTGAGGTTTACTTACTTGGTTAGTGTTACACCCCAGTGCCATGACTAACTTCCATTAAGAGGGATGTAACATAATCGGGGGCTCTTGTCCGGGATTTATTAATTTTGAACATGGCACAGTTTAAAGTGGAAGAGTTCCTTGGTCGAAAAGGGAGTGATGTCACTGGAAGTGGATAAAGAGGATGTCACCCCATCTTTTGAAGCTGCTGATCAGCCTGCAGTTTCTGCTGAGGATGGAATGAGGACACCTACTGCTGCAAAACCAGATGGGGGTAAACCACCAGTCTCTCTCTCACGGTTTGAGCCTTTTTCTATGGAGTCTACCAATCCTAGTGTTGGAGCTTGTTTAAAGGTGCGTTTGGCTCGACTTGAACTGGAAGCAAGAGAGAGGGAACGTAAGGATGAACCTTAGGTTCATTTAACCTTTGAACCTTGGACCTTCTCACTGAGCTGCTGCCTCTCAGTGAGAAGGTCCAAGGTTCAAGGTTCAAATCCCGGTCCGGGGTCCTTTCTGGGTGGAGTTTGCATGTTCTCTCCGTGCATGCGTGGGTTTTCTCCGGGTGCTCCGGTTTCCTCCAACAGTCCAAAAACATGCATGTTATGTTAGGTTGATTGGTAACTCTAAAATTGACCCTGGATGTGAGTGAGACAGGTCCCTCTTGTGAATGAGTCCCCGTGGCTCAACGAGGATAGCCTGTATAAATAAAGGTTGAATGAATGAATGAATGACCTTGAGTTCAAGCTTAAATGTCGACAAATTGAAGCTGAAACTGCCATTAAAATACGTCAGCTGGAACTGCAGGCTCATAAACCGACCACTGTTTTTACTACAGATTCTGATGAAGATGATGTCAGTAAACCAGCTAAACCTCATTCACTTAAACCCTCCACATTTGACATAAGTAAAAACATTGCTCTAGTTCCACCATTCAGAGAGACAGAAGTGGAGGCATATTTTAATGCATTTGAACGGATTGCTATTGCCTTGCACTGGCCTACAGAGGTTTGGTCTCTTTTACTGCAATGCAAACTGATTGGTAAAGCACAGGATGTGTATGCAGCACTAACTATTGAAGACAGTCTTGTGTATGACAAAGTTAAAGCTGCTATTCTCAGGGCATATGAGTTGGTGCCTGAGGCCTACAGGCAACGTTTCAGAGCTTTACGGAAAAACACTGGACAAACATTTGTTGAATTTGCAAGAGAAAAGGCATTGTTGTTTAACAGATGGTGTCAAGCAACTAAGGCTACTGACTTCACTATAGCCGTTTTCGCAATGACCAGCCCTTAAAGGCCCGGGTGGCCCCGCCCCGCCCTCTAACCCGGGTTCAGCGTGTCCGCATTTTCCTTTTTTTCCCCGGCTCCGCCCTCGTTTTGGAACCATCTCCACCGTGGTTCCATCGGACCGCGGCCCGACGGGCCCAGTTTCACGTCATTTACTGCTCACATTTGATTCGTTGTTTGCAGCAGGGGCTGGACTGCTGCGTGTAGGGGCGGGACCAGAGGGCGGGACTAGGTACGTGTTGAGTCATCAACTGCGACTGATGTTAACCTGGCGTTCTAACAACAACCTCCATTTTAGAAAACAGCATGTCTACCTCCCAAGCCCCCGTTGCGTGCGTTCCGTGGTCAAATGATGAAGTAAGCTTCTTCCTAAATTACCTCGCAGACGAGCGTGTGCAGAGGGAGCTTCCAGCAGCACACGAAATGAAAAAGTGTTCAAGCGTGCCTCAGAGGAAATGGCTGTGGCTGGCTTCACTCGGACCTCCAAGCAATGCCGGGAGAAGCTAAAGAAGATGAAATCAGACTACCGGACCATGAAAGACCATAACGGTAAAAGTGGAAGAGGAAGGAAGGATTGGCGCTGGTTCAATAAAATGGACGAGATCTTTGGAAAACGGCCATCCAGCAACGGTAGCCAAATGGCCCTCGACTCAGCCACCCAAATGTTGGAGAGCGAGATGGAAGGTGAGCTGTTGTTACTTGTGTTTATTAGTCATCTTATGTCTTCCTAAATAAACTCAAAAACGTGTACAGGCTGCTGGGTTTGTGGCTACTTTTCTGGCTAGCTATTGTTAAGCCACGCTTGCTGCAGCAGCTAGCCTCTTAGCACAACAGGCTAGCTAGCCTAGCACAACATGCTAACGTAGTTCGTGTAACGTGTGTTTTTTCTTCTAAATTAGATCAATCGATGCCGTCTTCAACGCCAGCAGAAACTCCTGAGTCCTCTTCTACCGCCTCAGATGAGCAGACGGGTGAATTGTGTTCACAACCAACCACACCACCAGTGTGCTCAGCTGCGAGGGCCTCAACTCCGGACTCCGCAGCCTCGACTTCACGTGCTCAGCCAGGTGGGCTCAGTGTTTGTTTATGTAATGAAAATAACCCGCCAAAAAAATAAATGTAATTCTAGCATAAAGACTGAACTTCTAACTAACTAGCGAACTAACAATAACTTTTGGATGACATATAACTGTAGACAACTTTCTAGTTGTTCTCCAAATGTGGGTATGTGATTTAATAAATCAATGTTTGGCATTTTAATAAATGACACAAAACAATACATACTTAAATAAAGGTAGAAATATATGTCCTACATAATGCTTAAGAAAACAAATGCATATTTATTTCAGCGAGCAGCATTACTTTGATAAGAAAAAGGAGAAGCTTAAAAAGGCAAAGCAAAACATTTTAATATATTGACAGAAAATCATGTGTTAAAAGTAATAAAAGGAATATATATATATATGATGAATATATATATTTCTGCTTTTGTTTATTATCATGTCAGCTTGTTCTTACATTGATAAGAAAAAGGAGAAGCTTAAAAAGGCAAAGCAAAACATTTTAATATATTGACAGAAAATCATGTGTTAAAAGTAATAAAAGGATATATATATATATATATATATATATATATATATATATATATATATATATGACGAATATATATATTTCTGCTTTTGTTTATTATCATGTCAGCTTGTTCCTTCATAGACAGAAGTATTTCCAAATGTGTGTGTAATGTGCAATGCTCTGTGCCGGTTTTCAGGTATGCGTTTCAGGAAACGAACACGCAACACCTCATATGCAGACTACATCCTGGCAATGCATGAGGAGTCTCGTGAGGACCGTATACAACGGGACCGCCATATGGACCAACAGATGCAGATGTATGACCGGCAGGTGGAGGTCTTGGACCGGCAGGTGAAGATGTTGGCAGAGGAAGGACAGAAGGAGCGTTAGCTGGAGGCCAGCATCCGTCAACAGGAGTTGGTGAACTGGAAGGCAGACTCAGGGAGCTTGAGCCGCATAGCCGACTCCTTTGCCAAGCTTGTGGATGTGCTGGCTGCCAGAAAGTGAATTATTTGATATAAGCTTTAAGATTTTATCCTTCTTCATATACTTTTAAATATCGGGTGTGCATTTTTGGGTTGTTGGGTGGAGAAGCTGTTTATTTCACAGTCTTCCTTCTAAGTTGTTTGTCTACGCTATCATTCTTCTGCAATAAAGTGATTCCTTAAAATTTCGCTTTACTTGCACATGGCTGTGAACAGCAAACACACATAAATAAATTTAATGGAGATACATGTATAGTATATATGCTGTACACAGTACATACACTGTACACAGCACATATACTGTATGCAGAACATATATTCTATATATACTGTATACGCGCTGTATATATACTGTATACAGTATATGTATTGTGAATATACTGTATGCAGTTGACATACTGCATGCAGTTTTTATACTTTATAGACAGTATATGTACTGTATACAGTACATGTACAGTATATATACTGCATGCAGTATGTCAACTGCATACAGTATATTCACAATACATATACTGTATGGAGTATATATACTGTACATATACAGTATATATAGAGTATGCGTACTGCATACAGTGTACTGTATAGTTATACTGTATACAGTACATATACTGTTTATATAATGCATGAAGTATATAAACTGCATGCAGTATATTCACAATACATATACTGTATACAGTACGTATACTGCAGTACACAGACTGCATATATACTGTATATGTATACAGTATATGTATTGTGAATATACTGTATGCAGTTGACATACTGCATGCAGTTTTTATACTTTATAGAGTATATAGACAGTATATGTACTGTATACAGTGCATATACTGTATACATACTGCATGAAGTATATAAACTGCATGCAATATATTCACAATACATATACTGTATACAATACGTATACTGCAGTACACAGACTGTATATATACTGTATATGTATACAGTATATGTATTGTGAATATACTGTATGCAGTTGACATACTGCATGCAGTTTTTATACTTTATAGAGTATATAGACAGTATATGTACTGTATACAGTGCATATACTGTATACATACTGCATGAAGTATATAAACTGCATGCAATATATTCACAATACATATACTGTATACAATACGTATACTGCAGTACACAGACTGTATATATACTGTATATGTATACAGTATATGTATTGTGAATATACTGTATGCAGTTGACATACTGCATGCAGTTTTTATACTTTATAGAGTATATAGACAGTATATGTACTGTATACAGTGCATATACTGTATACATACTGCATGAAGTATATAAACTGCATGCAATATATTCACAATACATATACTGTATACAATACGTATACTGTATGCAGTACACATACTGTATATGTATTGTATACAGTATATGTACTTCATACAGTATATATACTGCATACAGTATATTTATTGTGAATATACTTTGTGCAGTTGACATACTGCATGCAGTTTATATACTGTATAGAGTTTATGTACTGTATACAGTATATACTGTATGCAGTTCATATACTGAATGGTTTATATAATGTACAGAGTATATATTGAGTATATGTACTATATACAGTATATGTACTTTATGCAGTTTATCTACTGTACTGAGTACATATACTGTATAGAGTAGTATATACTGTATAGTGTATATATACTGTACATGTATATGACAGTGTACGAATAGTATGTTATATATTTAAAATACTTATGTGTATTCAACCAACAACAACTGACATTTTGTGTACTTTTAATGTACAGTAAATCAGACTGTCATACAATGTTTACATTTAATGAACAGATAGGAAAATGGACATTTCAAATCACAAACAGATGCCCAATGCTCCTGTACTCTGATCCTGTAGCTAGCTTCCACAGAGCTATCCCTACTCTTTTTTTTAAATCCCACACACTTTCTGAATGTAGAGTCTTGCCGCTCCAATGCTGGACGTAATTTGGAGCAGATGTAATTAAAACTTCCCTCAGACATACGGAAGTTTTCAATCCATTGCCTTTCGGTGAATGTTGGTACCACATTGTCCCACCAGTTAGAGCTGCGTTCGTAGGCCCAGACAGACGGTCCCCGTGGGCAGCACATCATCTAAATCGGACAACAACAAAATAAAAACATTACTAATGACTTAACAGTAAGTTCAAATATAGATGAACATCTAGACACATGTGCAGGGCCATTAGTGTTCATTCAGATATACTAAATAGCAACTACTTTCAAAACAAATAAAGTAACATCGAGCTAATTATGCTAGCTGGCTAACCGCTTACCAGTCGACGCTGTCTCGCTGTTTCACGTTCCTGTACGGCCATGCAGAACCTTCGGTACCAGTGTAATCTACGTCGCCTCGCGATTTTTCGTCTGACTCGACATCTCTCTCGACGTTTACATATCGCTTTCAGTACTGCAGTGTGTAACTGAAGCGCTTCGATCAGCAGCATCAACACATACATGAGCTCCGTGTCCTCCATGTTCTGAGTTGTTGATGGGTCGCAGACAAACTGACGTCATATCCTTTTTGAGCTTTTCGGCAAGAACACTCCACCCACGTCAAGAGAACACCACACCCTCTTCAAGGCTTGCTCTACGGACAGTGCGTAATAAACGAGGGCGGGCCAGGGCTGGCTCTGGGCCAACCAGAGCAGCGCAGGGCCTTGGAGGGCTGGCCAATGCGAAAACGGCTTATGTGAATTGGTATTGGTGGAGGAGTTTAAAAATTGTCTTCCAGATCGTACAGTTTTGTACCTAAATGAGCAGAAGGTTACTACCCTACAGGAAGCAGCTGTTCTGGCAGAAGAGTTTACGCTTACTCACAAAAGTGTTTTTGTGAGCAAATCTGAACAATCTTCTCAAGATAAATCATGGAAAGAGGTTAAACTGCAGTCTCAGATCAAAAGTACATCAACATCGGAGAGACCATGTTTTTATTGTCACAAAGTGGGTCACATTGTCTCTGACTGTTTAGCTCTAAAACATAAACAGGCATCTCAACCACCAAAACCAGGTAAGGAGTTGGTTTAGTAAAGACTCTAAGTTCCTCTTCACTGCAATTAAACCTAAAGGAACCTGATGAATGTTTCAAGCCATTCATTTTTGATGGTTTTGTCTCCTTAACAGGACTACTTGAGGATGAGAAACCAGTAAGAATACTGAGGGACACAGGGGGTTCCCAATCCTTCATTCTTTCCAATCTACTGCCATTCAATGAGGACACATCCTGCAAAGCAAGTACCATAGTACAAGGAATTGGGATGGCCTATGTACCTGCACCATTACATCATGTGCACATTGTCGAAGTATGCAGGACTTTTATGTTGAAAACAGACTTATACTGCTGCAAAACCTTTACAACACATATACACACACATGGTAAGTTGCCTTTGGCACAGGGCTGAGAGCAGGGTGTGATGGTACACTTTTTATCCCTTGGTGTTTGACCCTAGATTAGTTTAATTTTTATGGCATTTTAAACTCATAAGCAGACATATAAGACATGTGTTTTTTTATTTTTAGGCTTTGTTTGTATTTTAGTAAACTGTCTTTGAGTTATTGTATGGCATTTTCAGTTAACCCTGTGCTATAAAGAATAAGACTGAGTGATGCAGACACGAGGTCACACACACACACAGGCCCAAAACAGCAGGCCTTACCATGCACATACACACAGCTTCTTCCTAAACCAGCGTTCGCACAACCGCGCACACCCACACGCACACACACGCACGCCCACACACGCACGCCCACACACGCACGTCCACACGCTCGTACACGTGCACGTGCGCACACACACACACTAGGGTCGGTTCAGAGTGAGGGCTGTACACTTTCTCGCAGCTGCAGAGGGGAAAAGCTGTGGATGAAGTTTTTAAAGCATTTAAAAAGAAATAACAAATCTAGTATCGCATAATATATATATATATATATATATATATAAATAACAAATATATATATATATATATATATATATTCAAACACATTATTAAAATAAAATGTAACCTTTTATTGAATCAAAGCATTTTTGAACCAAGCTGCTAAAACTCAGCAGCTTTAACACACACTTCAGCTCTATGCTACATTCCAGAGCAGATAAAAAACAGCTGAGACCTGAGGTCTGAGCACAACACTTGTTACAGACTGAGCAGAGGCCTCTAATCAGAACAAGAAATGAATACTTTTTCACACAGCTGCAGAAAAGAGTCGCTGTAAAAAGGAGTTTTTGCTTCTTGCTTCAAGGTCTGTTTAAAAGTAACAAAAATTATTTTAACAAAATAATAAGAATAATAATTATCACAGGATCCACACTAAAACATTCAGAAGCAAAGCGTTATTGCAGACAGATGAGGCTTATCAAGACATAAGCATGCACACAGAGAAACACACAAGGAGTTATAATAATAATAACACAAGCACTCAAGCAGGTCTCTCTCTGAGCAGAAATAGGTCAGATGAGATAAAAAGGTGCACACTTTTTGCACTTACAGAGGAAGAGCTCAGAGGAGAGTTTTGAGGCTCTTAATAAACAGTTCACTTCTAAATCAAACACATATAATTATATAAAAAGTGTTCTTATATGAAACAAGGTGTGATAAATGATTGAATATGTGAAGTGAATGTCATGTAATTAACTGAAGATGCATGATTATAGTATTGTGAGTATAGTAATGTGATTTATATGTTTTCTTTTAAGATTCACAGTAAACCAGAGGTGTTCATTTCCACGGTCTAGGTATGTAGGTAAAGGTTGAAGAAATCTGGGTGAAAGTTTAAACTTGTTTGACCAGGAAGGGAGGGGCTGAGAACTGAAGAGAAGGAGAAAAATATTATGTCATCGTTTGATGAGGGCTGGACAGGAGGTGTGGACTTCACCTTACCAGTGCCCAGTCAGAACCTAACAAAATGATGTAATTAACCAAGGGGGGAGCAGAAAAAAGCCCAGTTTTCGTATAAAGGATAAAGTTTGAGAAGAGAAAGACGCTGAAGTTGCTGAATTCCTGAAAGGTTTTGAAGATCTTTGGATTTACTGGACAAGACTTGGACCTTTGGAAGCTTTTCTGAAGACTTGGAAAATCTGAAGAGGATTGCCTTTTTTGAACAAAAGAGGAATCTCTTTTGCTCAGCCCAGATTTATTTCCATTTTTTCAAATTTGGACATTAGCTTCCAGAGTGGAGTAGCCATCAAACTCAGTTTGAGTTGAAGAGTTTTATTTTTCTTCCTTGCTTCTGGAATAATTCCTTGAAGAAATATACCTTTGAAGAGGTAAGGATGATTGCTCCCAGCTCTTGTTCATCTAAATTTATATTAAACAGCAAAAAAACTTCCTTCTGCATAAGGATTAAATGATCAGATACTCTTTTGAGTCACCCGAAGCGAGGTTGCTCGATGGAAAGCAGACGGGCCTTGTGTTATCAGTTTGTTTGAGCTGAAAAGAACACAGAGTTCTTTTTATCCTCCCTGCTGCTGCAAGAAGACCTTTTGACAGTTCAACGGAGCTATGAATGGATATTTTCACATTATTTTGGATTAACTGATTTCTCCTGATTTGAAAAGATTTTTTGTGGAACAAACAAATTATTTTTGATTGAATTCAACTATTAAATCAGTTATTGTTTCGGGTCACCCGGTCTGACCACGGAGTAGGATCTGCCCACTGAAGGCTGACTGGCCTTGGACTGAGAACTGAGAAAACACGGTGTACTCTTTATCTCCATCCTGCTGAAAGTACCTCATCAACTGGACAGAACCAAGAATCTTGTGGAAAAAACTACAAGCTTTGATGAATTAAAGCAGAGAGTCAAGAGTGCAACGGGCGAGTTGTTTCTGTAAGTACACTATGTTCCATTTTTAGGCTCCGGATTAAGGATTTCTTCCTTTCTGTCAGCAACAGAATAAAAGGAATTTAGAGGGAGTCTTGTACATGGTATCAACATTTTGGAAGATTCCAGGTCTGTGCTCTGAGGCCTGAGGTTTCGCGGTGGGATTAAACAAAGATTTGTCCAGTCTGCTGGAGTACAGACTTCTGACTGGAGTGCAACAGCATCACCTGGAGGTTTTTCTGTAGAAAAACAACAAGATTTCCTGATGGTATTATAAAACAAAGTTTCCTGGAGGATTAAAAACACAAGCCCTTCCCTGTGGGATTAAACAAAGATTTGTCCAGTCTGCTGGAGTGCAGACTTCTGACTGGAGTGCAACAGCATCACCTGTAGGTTTTTCTGTAGAAAAACAACAAGATTTCCTGATGGGATTATAAAACAAGTTTTCCTAGTGGAAATAAAAACACAAGTTGGAACACAACAAGATTACCTGGATAGATTAAACATATTCGATTGGAATCAGATTATTGTGGAATAAACCAAAATTTTTGGAGATTATACAAATTATTGATTGGAGTACAACTCAATTCAATTAAAGCTAAAAACACCTTAAAGCCTAGCGTGTGGAAGACACCTTTGGTGAGTTGTTGAATCTTTTAACTCTTTAAATGCAAGTCATGTAACCTGATGAAATATTTTCTGTAGTAAGAAGTGCTTATGCTGTTACCCCCTGCAACTATTAATTAAAGAAACATAAAACGTACAAATTTAGATTTTTTCATTGAGTCATGTTATATTAAATAATGGAAAACTTGGTTCAAATATAACAACAATATCACTGGAGGTTTTGAATGGTTTTATTAGCTGCAAGAGTAAAACAATATCCTGGAACCTTATTTTCCTGGGTTCCAAAGCTAACCAGGCGGATAACAATTGCTATCTACAAGAGGTAAGCTGTCGTTAATGCATGTTTCTCCGTGAGATACGATCTGACTCCATTCAGCTAAGTCAGGCTTTCTGCGGATTGAAACGAGGATATGGCATGCAGATCGGAGACAGTAAACAGTCTGGGTGAATTACCTCATCTCAGCCTTAATCCTAACTAATCTGGAGACATATCGGGTAATACTCGTGTGCAAGGATAAAAGTTAAAGGACCCGTTACTGGAGTAGGCTGGAGTGAGGACTTGTTGCAAGGTCCTGCGGCTACCTCACTCCCGTAGAATTGACATGGCGCCCAACGTGGGGCAAGCATAACGAACTCAAGATACCAAGGCGTGCATCAGTGGACTGACCAACAGTGTCAACCCACAACTCTCCTAGGGTGGAGGAGTTGTGGCGTTCAACGTGTCCCTGGATAGGCTTATTTTAATGTGCCTGGGTGGGCTCGAGGCGACCTTGGGCATTTTTTGAAGAATAAAGAACTCAAGAGACAAAAGCGTGCGTCAGTGGACTGACAAGCGCCAAATCACAACACTCCTAGGGTGGAGGAGTTGTAATTACTAGGTTAGCTACCAGTTGAGTACCTTTTAACTCCACAGCAGTGGAGCGGGGTACATAGGGCTTACTAATGGTCTGCTGATCACAGATCAGGAATAAGATTAGTAGCAGGTCTGTTTTCATCCCAGGATCAGGGACATAAAGTCAATCGGCTTTGAAAACATACCGACTCGAGACGACAAAAACAAAAAATGGCTACAGAGGTGGCACCAGTAGGACTGGAGGACCAGTCCAAACTGAACGATCCAACTGAACCAAAGCCCGAGCTGGTATCTACTACCACAATGCAGGATTCTCAAATCCAGCAGGTGAGAGCACGCTTGGATCAAGGACAACACCTCACATCAGTCTGGAATCGACTCGGACGAACAGTTCCTCGAGAAAGAGATGTTGGGGCTCTGAGAGTGGTAGTAAGGGAAAGGACAAGAGAGGTAACCTTCATTGGGATGCCCGGTGAGACCTTGGTCCTCAAGATCGATCAAGCAGTAAAGTCTGGTGACCTAGAACAAGAGTGTTGGGATGAAAAGAGGAAAGACGGGATGAAACACAACCTAAGAAAGCAAAAAGCAGTCCATAGGGCTCAACAACAACAACAACAACAACAACAACAACATCATCATCACAGGGGGCATCAAAGACAACCAGGACCAAGGTGTAAGGAACGATCCCCGAGACCCCAGTCAAAACCAAAAAATGGGGACCAACTACATGGAAGATTTCAAGCCCCAGCAGCTAACACAACTCTTCGAAGATGGGGCGACTATGTGCCCTCAAAAGAATATGCTAAAATGACCCCTTATGAAAGAAAGGCCCATCGTGAATTCCGACTGAGGAGGGATGGGGGGCCAGCTGAATAATGGCCGAAAGGTTGCGGGTCACCCTAGATAACGCTTATTGGGACGGTAAATCTATGCCAAAGCGGATAGAAAACCTTACCTGATAGATTCTGGGGCAGAGGTGTCTATGACCCGCAAAAACCTAAAAACAATGACACCTTACGGTTC
This sequence comes from Garcialebias charrua, assembly GCA_038048925.1. Lineage (NCBI taxonomy): Eukaryota > Metazoa > Chordata > Actinopteri > Cyprinodontiformes > Rivulidae > Garcialebias > Garcialebias charrua. The sequence goes on from JBBPBX010000512.1 coordinate 26,107, forward strand.
AATTGGCAAACAGGACCGTACAAAAATCTGTAAATATCCCCGAAGTAACAGTAGATTCAAACACGACTGCGGAGGCCTAGGTTCAACAACCGTACACCTCATTGAAGGGGGAAGAAAATGGATTTGAAAGTGCTAAAGGAAAACTGGTGACTCACCATGATTTGTGGAAGAAAATAGCTGAATCTACAAAGTTAGAGGTAGAGCACCAAAAGTCCCACACCAAGAAGAATGAAACTACTGGTAGGGGAATGAAGAAGTGGACGTTCTGTACAACAAAGAAAAATCGTTTTGTCGATCGAGAAGTGGGAAAAAAACCCGGCGAGCCAAGGGTCCCACAGAGAATACGTGTTGGAGGTTGTGCGTAATGTGCATGAAGAGCTAGGTCATGCAGGCATACAAACCTGGACACAGGAGGAGTTGGAGAGTCAGTAGTTCTGGATTCCCATGCAGCAAATTCGCAAGGTACTGCAGGACTGTGTGGTATTTGGTCAATACAACCTCAGGACGGTGCGGGTACCGAGTGGATGAACAAACTAACAGGTGTCACTTGTTAACAGTAAGAAAAACAAGAAGGCAACGGTGTTGCTATCATGCTGAAACAATTCTGTAGGTTGATGGGACACACTGTCGCAACGTACAAGTGGATCACTAGTGTCAGACTTTTGGGGTGATGCATTTTCTCACTGCCCCCCACGCCTCAAGCCAACAAAGTTGCAGAAAGTACCACAGGTTTAGCCCAAAAATTGGATAGCTAAAAATGCTAAATACCAAAGAATGGAGCACTAAAACTGTGGAAGTAAGGCAACCCTTGAATGACAGGCGTCGAGCTGGAAGACCCTCCCCCGGTGAGGAGCTTAACCAACGTCAATTTAACACGCTGGAAAGTAGCGGGGCCTCAAGGTCAAAGAGGAACAACCAGCCTCCAACACTTCATTTGAGGTTGGACAAAAGGTGTGGGTCAGAGCACAGGATCACCCATCAACAGTTGCAGTAGAGCCAAAATACAACGCCACAGACAATGTGAAGATATTGAACAAAAAACACGGTCGTGTTAACAAAGCAGGGAATCCAATAAATAGAGCAACTGAAGCCAATTCCTAGCTAATTCAAAACCAGAAACCGGATTATGGCCAATGAACCAAGTACCATGCTCCCCTATCGTAGAATGGCCACTATATGCGGGGGAGTTATCTTAAGACAACAACCTCAGAGCTTTGGGCAGGTAGGGCTCTGAAGACCTTGGAGTACGCCAAGAGAAAATACCTGTCAGCAGAATGCGAAATGATTAAGTGGAACAAGCTGTAAAACAGCTGTGAAGTCAACATGGAACCTACTGGCCTACCCATTGGTGGGAAGGGCCAGGAAAAGTTAAGCCCCTCAAAACCTGAGGCGAAGAAAAAAATAGAATGAAACTGTGAGCCCCTCAAACTTGAGGCGAAGAAACAAAAAGAGATGAAAAAATAAGCCCCTCAGAGCTGAGGTGAAAAGAAAAGATGTACGGGAGTACAACTGAAGCCAGTAAAGGTGGATACCTTTATTTGTGGGAAAAGTAGGACCACAGTTTTACCAAGAGTAATGATCTTCACACAATGGGAATTGAGTGAAAGAGGCCCAAAAGATTGTACCTGTGAATGGGAGGGGACTATGGTGAAGTACTGTGTAAATTGTCAAACGAGGATGCTACAGATTCCCAGAACAGCTGCACAAAAGGTAGACACGCCCATAAGACCTGACTCCACCCAGTGGATTAAAGTCTCGGTACAGATGGTCGTGGCACCATACAAGGGAGTGTACTCGGTGGGAGCTATGATACAGCTGATCAAAGACAATAAAGAAGACACAGAAAAGTCCCAACCCAGTTAAACAGAGAAAAAGCTAAGTGTGCTGAACGCTTGGTCAAGCAAGACATTTCTGTGGGAATGGAAGCACACGAACAAGGAAATGGACAACTAAAAACTGAACAACGGGGCACTAGGATCATCAATGGATCTCATCGCAGAAGAAAAGGTAGAGAATTATTAAATCAAATCATGAGGTGTCCAAATTATATTTGGAAAGGGAAAGATAATATAAAATCTGCAAAAATCATCGAAACATGCTGGTCCTGGGACAGAGACCCGCTTTACGATGACTCGGACTCAGAGGACGGGGAACCCACTTATGTGTGGAATTTGCTGATTCAACGATCCAGGAGAGGACCGTATCAACCAGCTCTAATTGTACGGAAAGAACTGGTAAAGTTAGACCGTCCCAAAAAGGACTACACCTTGAACTTTAACAGAACTAAAAATTACTACTGCTCATGTATAATGTTCTACAGGAGCAAAGACCTAACTAAAGGGTCTCATAGGTGTATCCCTGACTACGCAGTAACAAAAGACTCATGGAGAATGTCATACAACCCCAGCCCAATGGGGACACCATGGATCTTCAATGTTGTCTATTTAAAAGTACTCGGAATGCAATTCAAAATCAGATGGGGCCATAATTACAGAGAGCCACATCAAACACATTTCTGCGAGATCTCCATAGGGGAGTTGGAGGTTTGGACAACAAGCCGAGCTATGAAAATAAGCATCTACAACCGGGAAACTAACCCAAACAAAATAGTGGTTGAAAACACTGAGCTACCCCTACGAATGCTGTGTGATCGAGTCTGCACGCCCATCAACGATTGGGAAGAGTACCCAGTACGAATGGCTTACAGGACGACTGTATCGTACAGAGGACACCCACTTGTCAGTACGGTAACAGCGTTGGAAGAATGGGGTGAACACTATGTGCAATATGGAAGAAAATCCAGGGAAATGTTCAGACAGAGACTGTGGGAGGCGGAGGAACAGCGCCGAAGAGGTGAGGACCCATCTGACGAACCTTTTTGTGGGCTGCAAGGCCCCCAGCTTGAACCTGCATGTTGGGGGGTCTATCAATGGAAGTGGGTGTGGAGAGGGTTGAGACCAGAATTGCCACACCCATCGCCTCTCTGTGTGGAACTGTACAAAGGACGTGTGAAAGGAAAAGAGGGCCAAGTCCCAGTGTGAGTCAAATGCGACCACATTGGGCCCGAAAGTACCAGCCCTAAAGATAGCAAAAAGCATAGTATGGTTCAACAAACCTGAAATTGACATCTCTATATGGGAAAACTGCACCAAGAACTTTTTCTACTCAAACACTAAATATACCAGAAAGTCTCGTTTGGACGAACCTCAAGAAGAATATCACCCTAAGCTTTGTCCTCCAACCACACCAGGGATATTTAATGTGGTCTACCTGACAATAAAAAGAATAAATATAAAAATTGAGATGGGGACCCAAACCCCAACAGAAATGGCACCTGGAAGGACCCCAGCCTGAACCTACCGAATGGCTGGTGATTCGGTGGAAGTGGGTGTGGTAAAGGCTGCAACCTGGATGGCCACACCCCTCTCCACTATATCTGGAGCTCCTCAAAGATCAAGTGACCATAACTCACAGGCGCTCGAAGAGGGAGCCCAGAGCTGAAAGAAACGAAGTCTGAAAAGAAACTCTCTCAACAATGACTCACCTGGAAAGGAGACAAAGTCGAGATGATTCAGATAGCAATGCAGAACCACACATCAATGAAGAAGATCCACACATCTATGAAGGTGTACCATACATCTATGAAGATATGGTGACCCCTAACCAACCTAAGGACTGTTTAAGGATTATGAGAATGGATAAAGCAACTTGTCTACGAACCCTGCTGCGGGGATTCGTAGTGTTAATAGGCTTAGTTATGTTGTTGGTTATTTTGTATCAAGCCGGAATCAGACCATGGAGCCTGACGCATGTAAAGGTCTCCCATGGGAGATCCAAATATGCAAACATGACCTGCTGGGACACAACACAAAGAAACATCTTCGTGCCATGGGACCGAAATGAAACTGTTGAAAATCATACCAAGACCTGGGAAAGAGTAAGACTAGCAGGCTATCCAGCTTGGATGTACCAGCTGGGAAACACCCCTGAATGGGTGTCAGCAGTAGAGGCTGAGAACCTAACGGGGCCAGACAAACCCCACTTCAAGGTAATCAATCTACTGATTTTGCCTGAAGGAATTGTGACCTGGATAATGCTCCTGCATCACAACATAAAAAGGACAACGAGATGTAACTGGATTCATCTGGACAAAGAACCCCCTGAATGGCACTGTGATTGGGGTTGTAGACCACTAATGGGATTATGCCACCAGGGTTACTGGGAGGCTGAAGTGATTTATCCTGCCCCACCGAAGGACGACAGCTGCCAAGCCATACTCCCTCGTTGGGAATTTTGGGGCAATATTCATCTGGACTGTGACAAAGTCCCTCCTTTCATCAGAAGAAACCGGACTGGAGAACATCAAAACCTAACCAAAAGTCAAGACTGTCCACACCGTAAAACACAAGACGGTGCCAGAATCAACGCTACTGAACAAAGTCCCAAAGTACGACCTAGGAGGTCTGATTCCGAAAGCAGAAAGAAATTGATCATTTTAACCAACATAACTTAAAACCCTTCCCTGCTAATGCTAGTATATAGAATTTAGTTTACCTATTTACTTATTTACTTATTTCCTTACTTGCTTATTTTACTTATTTACTTAATTATAATGTCCTGATACAACCGGCCCAGCTAAAGCCAGAAGGGCCTGATAACGCTATCCCAGTAAGACCAGCAGTAGATGATCCCATTGACTCAGAGTCTGACTTGATTCTTGAAGACCCAATGCAACACCACATCAGTAGGTGTGGATGGCAATGCTGCCTACTCACCTGAAGGATGTCTGAGGCCAGGGAGAATGCTGATCCTGATGCTCAATCAACAAGGGAGAACGAAGAATCATTGACCACTACAGGATCTCCGGAGATGACCTGAGGAGATGACCTGAGGAAGATGACCTCACCTCAGCCGGGCGGAACACGTGGAACAGACCAGGATGACTACACCATGATGGATGTTGAGAAGAAGCGAACAGCAGTCTAGGGTCCAGAGGCACCAAGGATCCTGCTTGACCTGACGACGACATCTCGGGGTCCCAGATGGCGTGGACACAGATGATGAGAAGATCACGATGAGTGTTGGGGGACTTGTTAGAGCAGTACCGCCTGTTTTCAAGGAGAGGATGTCGAAGTATGCAGGACTTTTATGTTGAAAACAGACTTATACTGCTGCAAAACCTTTACAACACATATACACACACATGGTAAGTTGCCTTTGGCACAGGGCTGAGAGCAGGGTGTGATGGTACACTTTTTATCCCTTGGTGTTTGACCCTAGATTAGTTTAATTTTTATGGCATTTTAAACTCATAAGCAGACATATAAGACATGTGTTTTTTTATTTTTAGGTTTTGTTTGTATTTTAGTAAACTGTCTTTGAGTTATTGTATGGCATTTTCAGTTAACCCTGTGCTAGAAAGAATAAGACTGAGTGATACAGACACGAGGTCACACACACACACAGGCCCAAAACAGCAGGCCTTACCATGCACATACACACAGCTTCTTCCTAAACCAGCGTTTGCACAACCGCGTACACCCACACGCACACACACGCACGCCCACACACGCACGTCCACATGCTCGTACACGTACACGTGCGCACACACACACACTAGGGTCGGTTCAGAGTGAGGGCTGTACACTTTCTCGCAGCTGCAGAGGGGAAAAGCTGTGGATGAAGTTTTTAAAGCATTTAAAAAGAAATAACAAATCTAGTATCGCATAATATATATATATATATATATATATATATATATTCAAACACATTATTAAAATAAAATGTAACCTTTTATTGAATCAAAGCATTTTTGAACCAAGCTGCTAAAACTCAGCAGCTTTAACACACACTTCAGCTCTATGCTACATTCCAGAGCAGATAAAAAACAGCTGAGACCTGAGGTCTGAGCACAACACTTGTTACAGACTGAGCAGAGGCCTCTAATCAGAACAAGAAATGAATACTTTTTCACACAGCTGCAGAAAAGAGTCGCTGTAAAAAGGAGTTTTTGCTTCTTGCTTCAAGGTCTGTTTAAAAGTAACAAAAATTATTTTAACAAAATAATAAGAATAATAATTATCACAGGATCCACACTAAAACATTCAGAAGCAAAGCGTTATTGCAGACAGATGAGGCTTATCAAGACATAAGCATGCACACAGAGAAACGCACAAGGAGTTATAATAATAATAATAACACAAGCACTCAAGAAGGTCTCTCTCTGAGCAGAAATAGGTCAGATGAGATAAAAAGGTGCACACTTTTTGCACTTACAGAGGAAGAGCTCAGAGGAGAGTTTTGAGGCTCTTAATAAACAGTTCACTTCTAAATCAAACACATATGATTATATAAAAAAAGTGTTCTTATATGAAACAATGTGTGATAAGTGATTGAATATGTGAAGTGGATGTCATGTAATTAACTGAAGATGCATGATTATAGTATTGTGAGTATAGTAATGTGATTTATATGTTTTCTTTTAAGATTCACAGTAAACCAGAGGTGTTCATTTCCACGGTCTAGGTATGTAGGTAAAGGTTGAAGAAATCTGGGTGAAAGTTTAAACTTGTTTGACCAGGAAGGGAGGGGTTGAGAGCTGAAGAGAAGGAGAAAAATATTATGTCATCGTTTGATGAGGGCTGGACAGGAGGTGTGGACTTCACCTTACCAGTGCCCAGTCAGAACCTAACAAAATGATGTAATTAACCAAGGGGGGAGCAGAAAAAAGCCCAGTTTCCCTATAAAGGATGAAGTTTGAGAAGAGAAAGACGCTGAAGTTGCTGAGTTCCTGAAAGGTTTTGAAGATCTTTGGATTTATTGGACAAGACTTGGACCTTTGGAAGCTTTTCTGAAGACTTGGAAAATCTGAAGAGGATTGCCTTTTTTGAAGAAAAGAGGAATCTCTTTTGCTCAGCCCAGATTTATTTCCATTTTTTCAAATTTGGACATTAACTTCCAGAGTGGAGTAAGCCATCAAACTCAGTTTGAGTTGAAGAGTTTTATTTTTCTTCCTTGCTTCTGGAATAATTCCTTGAAGAAATATACCTTTGAAGAGGTAAGGATGATTGCTCCCAGCTCTTGTTCATCTAAATTTATATTAAACAGCAAAAAAACTTCCTTCTGCATAAGGATTAAATGATCAGATACTCTTTTGAGTCACCCGAAGCGAGGTTGCTCGATGGAAAGCAGACGGGCCTTGTGTTATCAGTTTGTTTGAGCTGAAAAGAACACAGAGTTCTTTTTATCCTCCTTGCTGCTGCAAGAAGACCTTTTGACAGTTCAACTGAGCTATGAATGGATATTTTCACATTATTTTGGATTAACTGATTTCTCCTGATTTGAAAAGATTTTTTTTGNATCAGTTTGTTTGAGCTGAAAAGAACACAGAGTTCTTTTTATCCTCCCTGCTGCTGTAAGAAGACCTTTTGACAGTTCAACGGAGCTATGAATGGATATTTTCACATTATTTTGGATTAACTGATTTCTCCTGATTTGAAAAGATTTTTTGTGGAACAAACCAAATTATTTTTGATTGAATTCAACTATTAAATCAGTTATTGTTTCGGGTCACCTGGTCTGACATCGGAGTAGGATCTGCCCACTGAAGGCTGACTGGCCTTGGACTTAGAACTGAGAAAACACGGTGTACTCTTTATCTCCATCCTGCTGAAAGTACCTCATCAACTGGACAGAACCAAGAATCTTGTGGAAAAAACTACAAGCTTTGATGAATTAAAGCAGAGAGTCAAGCGTGCAGCGGGCGAGTTGTTTCTGTAAGTACACTATGTTCCATTTTTAGGCTCCGGATTAAGGATTTCTTCCTTTCTGTCAGCAACAGAATAAAAGGAATTTAGAGGGAGTCTTGTACACGGTATCAAACATTTTGGAAGATTCCAGGTCTGTGTTCTGGGGCCTGAGGTTTCGTAGTATTTGATAAGGGTACACGATGTACTTTTTGGGCTCCGGCCGGCTAAGGAAGGCCTTTTCATCAGCATAGCAGAACAAATGAAGGATTACAACATTTTTGAATGGATATAACACTTTTGTGGAATAATTGATTTGCCTAAAAGGATTACCAGATTTTTTATGGAATACAATTTGCTGAAGTTGCTGAAGTCATGAAGAATTAGTTGAATTTGCTGGATACTTTAAGAAGATTGGATTAATACAAAAAGAGTTTACTCCTGGACAAAAGGAGGGTTACTTTGCGGCATCGAGATCTGCTCTGACGGGTCTTGGCTTATCAGCTTGTTTAAGCTAAGGGAACACCGCTTCTGACGCCCTGGTTGTCAGTACCGCAGAGCAGATGATGGAAGACCTTGAGGAATTATATTGTGGAAAGAAGACTTGGATCAATGCCTGCATTCGGAGAGCTGATTGATTTTAAATCTGGAAAAGTTTAAAGAGAAGTTTGTGCGTCAGAGAGATCAGACTGCAGCAAGCTGAATGTTTGGGAAAAATTGGGAAGATAAGAAGAACACAGTGTCCCTGTTTATCTTCTAACTGCTGTTAAAGGCCTCTCGTAATGAATTTTTAACTAATTTCCAGGAATTACCACATTTTCTAATGGATTGAAATTGTCTATTTCTGGATTACCATTTTCCTGAATGGATTTAACAAATTTGTGGAACAAACAAATTCTCTTTGATTTAATTCAACTATTAATTAAGTTACTGTTTTGGGTCATCCGAGACCGACCCCAGAGCGGGGACCTGCCAGCTAGAAGCTGACTGACCTTGGATGGAAAGCCAGGAGAACACGATGTTCTAATTTTAGCCGCAGGCCTGCTTTAAAGGCCTTGTTCATCAGCTGAAGAAGATTTCTTCAATCTACTGGAGTGGATAAAAGCTGCTTTTACTGAATGCAAGACCCCAACCTTGGAAAACTGCTTGTTTGAGCTAAGGGAACACCGCTTCTGAAGTTTTGTTCATCAACGCCACAGGTCTTGAATGGATTAAAGCCTGAATTACAAATTCTTCCTTTCTGATGGGATTAAAACACAAGACTACTTGGGTGGATTATTAAACAAGCTCTTCCTGGTGGGATTAAACAAAGATTTGTCCAGTCTGCTGGAGTGCAGACTTCTGATTGGAGTACAACAGCATCACCTGGAGGTTTTTCTGTAGAAAAACAACAAGATTTCCTGATGGGATTATAAAACAAAGTTTTCCTGGTGGAAATAAAAACACAAATCGGAACACAACAAGATTACCTGGATGGATTAAACATATTTGATTGGAATCAGATTATTGTGGAATAAACCAATATTTTTGAAGATTATACAAATTAGTGATTGGAATACAACTCGATTCAATTACAGAAAACACCTTAAAGCCTAGCGTATGGAAGACATCTTTGGTGAGCTGTTGAATCTTTTAACTCTTTGAATGCAAGTCATGTATCTGATTTATTCATTCTGTAGTAAGAAGTGCTTAAGCTGTTCCCTTGCAAATATTAATTAAAGAAACATAAAACGTACAAATTTGGATTTTTTTCATTGAGTCACGTGATATTAAATGATGGGAAACTTGGTTCAAGGATAACAACAATTAAGTGATGGTTCAAAGAGTAAAACAATATCACTTGGAGGGTTTTGAATGGTTTTATTAGCCTAAAAAGTAAACAACCCCCTGGGACCTTATTTTCCTAGGTCCTAAAAATTACTAGACCCGGAAACAATTGCTATCTACAAGAGGTAAGCTGTCGTTAATGCATGTTTCTCCGTGAGATACGATCTGACTCCATTCTGCTAAGTCAGGCTATCTAAGGGAGTGAAAACGAGGGTGTGATGTGCAGATGTTAGACAGTGAACAAGTCTAGGTGAATTACCTCGTCTCAGCCTTAATCCTAACTGATCTGGAGACATATCGGGTAATACTCGAGTGCAAGGACATTAAGGAACCGTTACTGGAGTAGGCTGGAGTGAGGACTTGTTGCAAGGTCCTGCGGCTGCCTCACTCGCGTAGAATTGACACAGGGAACGTTAGTCTTATTAGTTATTATTATTATTCATGTTTAGAAATACAATTAGTGTGTTTTGTTTACATCCACGGATTTAATGTTTAGAATTATAATTAGTGTGTTTTATTTACATTTAGGGATTTAATGTTTTGAATTATATTGTGTGCTTTGGTTCGCATTTGGAGAATGTTATTATTATTAGTTATTATTATTATTATCAATCAATGTTTTTTTAAAGAGTTCTTGCTTTTCCAGATTAGTGCCTATTACATATTTTAAATCTTCTTTTCATTTAGCTAGTTCTGTGGGAGTCACCTGGTACAGGTTGTGATGTGGTGCCATTTGACCGTAAGGACAAGTTTTCTAGTGACTCCTGTTGGAGTCTGCACAGTCCCTTCATTTGGGGAAGGGCCAAGTGCAAGTGGGGGGGGGTCTTTTTTTTTTTTTTTCTCCTGCGGTGGGGGCGGGGATTGGGAAGGATGGCAATACTGTATTTTACAACCCTTATTATGAACAACAGGTCACATGTCTGTTGATTTGAAAGCTTCCTCAACATCATCTGCTGTCAGATTCCTAAGCTGGAATGTTAAAGGTCTTAACAATCCGGTGAAACGGTCTAAAATATATTCTCATATGAAACGCCTGAACCCAGACGTAATATTCCTACAGGAAACACATTTGCAAAATTCAAATCAGGTCAGGCTTAAATATCCATGGATTGGGGAGATTTACCATTCGAGCTTCAACTCAAAAGCCAGAGGAGTTGCCATACTATTTAATAAGAATATTCATTTTGCAGTATCAAAAATAATGCAGGATACAAATGGCAGATTTCTTATAATTGTGGGCTCTCTGTTCCATACCCCCATTTTATTAGTGAACATATATGCACCAAACTTTGATAACCCAGACTTTATAAACAATTTAGTTAGCACACTTTCTTGACACTCATCTGTTAATTTTAGCTGGGGACCTGAATTGTGTTATGAACACATCATTAGATCGCTCTTCGTCTCGGCCCTGTACACAGTCTAATATGTCTAAATCTATTTTGGATTTTGTGTCCCAAAATGGTTATGTAGATCCATGGAGGGCACAGAATCCACTAACAAGGACCTATTCTTTTTACTCGCAGGTGCACCAATCCTATTCCCGTATAGATTATTTTTTTGTTGACAGCTCTTTAATGCAGAGAGTCACTTCTTCTGAATACTATCCGATTGTTATCTCAGACCATTCTCCTCTAAGCATTGATATAAACTTTATAAATAAACCCCGTTCTAGTCCTCGTTGGAGATTTAATAGTCTCCTGTTATCAGATGAGCCATTTAATAAATTCATCTTATCAGCAATTGACGATTTCCTAATGTTCAATAAGAGCGATACAATTTCTCCCTCACTATTATGGGAAACATTAAAAGCCTATATTCGTGGTCAGATTATTTCTTTTTCAGCTAATGTCAATAAAAATCTACGCACTAAGATATCAGAAATATCAACAAAAATTCAGAATATTGACAGGCAAAATGCCGTTAATCCGCCACACAATTTGCTGAAACAGCCACAGGATATTCAAATGGAACTTGATCTTTTATCAACATCTGATGCGGAACGTCTCTTGATCCGATCTCGAGCCACTTATTAAGAGCATGGGGAAAAAACCAAGTAATTTTTTGGCACATCAACTGAAACGAAAGGTTAGCTCTCGCACAATATCCAAATCAAGGATCGATCGGGCAACCTTGTCTCAGACCCTGTCTCCATTAGTGACACCTTTAAAAATTCTACTGCAATCTGTATAAATCTGAACTACAAGCAGACTCAAATGAGCTACTCGCCTTTCTTCAGAATATTGACATTCCTAGGATAGACAAATTGATTTCTGATCAACTTGAGGCTCCCATTAAATTAGAAGAAATATTAGCGTCAATTAATAATATGCAAAGTGGTAAAACATTGGGCTCGGATGGTTTCTCTGCCGAATTTTTCAAAAAATTTAAAGATAAGATAGACCCTCTTCTTCTCGAGGTTTATAATGAGTCATTCGGGCATGGCCTGCTACCTCCCACCTTGACTCATGCTTCAATCTCTCTCCTGTTGTGAGGTTTCCTGTTTTGCTTCCTACAGATTTCCTAAGGTTGAGTTAAGGAGTCACAGCTGTCGGCCATCTCCACTAATCACCACCAGGACTACTTAAGACTGCTGGCTGGCTTCATTCAGTGATGAAGCATACCTACTTTATGGTACTAGTGCTTCCAGCCTCTTGGTGTTATTCCTTGTAGTTCCTATTCTTAACCTTGTGATTTTTTCCTCGTGACACTACAGACCCTGGTCCATCTGTGCCAAACGTCTTGGACTCCTGGCTGCTCTGTGGACCTCCTGTGTTAAACTTCGAAGTTTGGATATCAATATACCTCCAGTGAGATCTTCCACCTCCACGCTCCACCCGTGCTCCCCCTCCCTGTGGATAACATTGCCACTATAAATAAATCATTGTTTGTTTTATCCCTGAATCTGTTTTCTTTCAGTCCATTCATCTGGGTTGATATTGCTACCTTGACAGAAATGCTTCAGCCAAACAAACAGACCCAGAACGTGACTGGGGGAGAACCTTCTCAGAGGGCTACGGACCCCCAGACTTCACGACTGAACTTATTGGAATCCAGACTACAACAGATGGCTTCCCAACAACTAACTAACCAATCCAACCTCAGAGAACTTGGAGGTATGATGTTTGATGCTAATCAAAAACTCTCACAACTTTTTTCTGTCCCACGGGCCGCTCAACCTGGGCCCTCTCCTGTTAATGCTACTGCTGGATCAACAATGTCAGGTTCTGTCCCTGTCTGTTTTCTTTAGGCTCTGTTTCTTTATGTTATTTTGTGTTTCCCCTCCTGCCATACTTTGTTATTCTGAGCTTTGTTTACTGGTTTCTGTGTATCTCATTCAGTCTCTGTCATTTCCCACTCCTCAGTCTGTCTCTCTGTGCTCAGGCCTTCAGCATTAATCATTCACAGCTGGTCCTCATTCTAATCACCCCAGGTGCTCCTCACTGTCTCGTTTGTGTCAGTATATAAACTCTGTGTATTCACTCCTTGAGCACCGGGGCTTTGTCTTTCCACGGTGTATGATCTGCTCATCTCCTCTCCTCTCAGTAAGTGTTTTTTGTTCCATCAGCATTATTATTTTTGTTAAATAAATCATTGTTCATTTTACATTCGTGAGCCAGTCTGTTTTTCTGCACGTGGGTTCAAACATTAAGCAGCAGATCATGACAGAAAGCCCCGGTCATCAGAAAGAGCCCAGCAGAAAAATAGATATTTTTGAATGGCTCGCCCGTGAGGCAGACAAAACTGCTCAGAGGGACAAGGAGAAACAGGAACTGATGGAGGAGCCTGTGATCCGGTGGGGGGCGTTTCGGACTGAACCCGTCCGGAGACGAGGTCACCACAGCCCGGAGGTGGAGATCCTACCATCACCTCTTCTTGTGGAGGAAGAGGAAATGAGGTCTCGGTTCTGGGGGAGCCGCCTGGCTTTTAAGCCAGCTTCTTCCTCCACCCTGCCGGCTTATTGCTCGTCACATCTGCTGCTGTGGTCAGACGATGACGCTGAGCTGGAGGATGAACTCTGGGGTGCGCCCATCCTCAGCTCGCACCACCAACGCAGCAGGAAGAGGCGGCAAAGAAGAGGCAAGACCACCGACTCTCACCTCGCCGCTGCACCCCGCTGTCCGTCTCCTCCTCGCTCGCCACCAGATGTACAGCCCAGCCCTCGCTTTCTGGAGGAGGGAGAGAGGGTGTCACAGGAGGAGCTGGAACGTTGGCAGGCAGCTTTTGTGGCAAAGTACTTGCCATCTCTGGTCCTTGGTGCTTCGGCTGCTGCAGACCTCGACGCTTCGGCTGCTGCAGACCTCGACGCTTCGGCTGCTGCAGACCTCGACGCTTCGGCTGCTGCAGACCTCGACGCTTCGGCTGCTGCAGACCTCGACGCTTCGGCTGCTGCAGACCTCGACGCTTCGGCTGCTGCAGACCTCGACGCTTCGGCTGCTGCAGACCTCGACGCTTCGGCTGCTGCAGACCTCGACGCTTCGGCTGCTGCAGACCTCGACGCTTCGGCTGCTGCAGACCTCGACGCTTCGGCTGCTGCAGACCTCGACGCTTCGGCTGTCCTGGGTCCAGACGCCGTCTCTTCGCCTGTCCTGGGTCCAGACGCCGTCTCTTCGCCTGTCCTGGGTCCAGACGCCGTCTCTTCGCCTGTCCTGGGTCCAGACGCCGTCTCTTCGCCTGTCCTGGGTCCAGACGCCGTCTCTTCGCCTGTCCTGGGTCCAGACGCCGTCTCTTCGCCTGTCCTGGGTCCAGACGCCGTCTCAGAGGAGCACGACAACGTCTCACTGCCCGACGACGTCTCGGAGGATCCTCACGACGAGGGTCCCAACGAAGAGGGTCCCCACAACGTCTCACTGCCCGACGACGTCTCGGAGGATCCTCACGACGAGGGTCCCAACGAAGAGGGTCCCCACAACGTCTCACTGCCCGACGACGTCTCGGAGGATCCTCACGACGAGGGTCCCAACGAAGAGGGTCCCCACAACGTCTCACTGCCCGACGACGTCTCGGAGGATCCTCACGACGAGGGTCCCGACGAAGAGGGTCCCCACAACGTCTCACTGCCCGACGACGTCTCGGAGGATCCTCACGACGAGGGTCTCGACGAAGAGGGTCCCCACAACGTCTCACTGCCCGACGACGTCTCGGAGGATCCTCACGACGAGGGTCTCGACGAAGAGGGTCCCCACAACGTCTCACTGCCCGACGACGTCTCGGAGGATCCTCACGACGAGGGTCTCGACGACGAGGACCTCGACGAAGAGGGTCCCCACAACGTCTCCGAGGGTCTCGACGACGAGGACCTCGACGAAGCAGACGACGTCTCCGAGGGTCTCGACGACGAGGACCTCGACGAAGCAGACGACGTCTCCGAGGGTCTCGACGACGAGGACCTCGACGAAGCAGACGACGTCTCCGAGGGTCTCGACGACGAGGACCTCGACGAAGCAGACGACGTCTCCGAGGGTCTCGACGACGAGGACCTCGACGAAGCAGACGACGTCTCCGAGGGTCTCGACGACGAGGACCTCGACGAAGCAGACGACGTCTCCGAGGGTCTCGACGACGAGGACCTCGACGAAGCAGACGACGTCTCAGAGGGTCTCGACGACGTGGTCCCCAACGACGTCTCAGAGGGTCCTGACGACGTGGTCCCCGACGAGGTGGTCCTCAACGACGTCTCAGAGGGTCCTGACGACGGGGGTCCCAGCGCCGCAGACGCCTCGTCCTCGACAGAAGGTCCCAGCGCCGCAGACGCCTCGTCCTCCACAGAGGGTCCCAGCGCCACAGACGTCTTATCGCTTGCCTCGGCGCCCGACAACATCTCGGCGCCCAACGACGGGGGTCCTGGCGATGACGATGGCTGTGTTCCGGCCGACGTCTGTGTTCCGGCCGACGTCTGTGTTCCGGCCGACGAAAGAGGTGTTCCGGCCGACGTCTGTGTTCCGGCCGACGAAAGAGGTGTTCCGGCCGACGAAAGAGGTGTTCCGGCCGACGACAAAGGTGTTCCGGCCGACGACAAAGGTGTTCCGGCCGACGACAAAGGTGTTCCGGCCGTTGCTGGGCGTTACTCTGGTCGCCCGCCTGACGTATCGCCGCTCGATGGACGACCTCCTGGACGTCCTCCTGAACTAACTGATGGCGATGGGCGGCCTCCTGGGCGACCCCCGAATCTGGCTGATGGCGATGGGCGACCCCCGAATCTGGCTGATGGCGATGGGCGACCTCCTGGGCGTCCCCCGGATCGGGCTGATGTTGGCCCGCCGTCCTGCCTGTTGCCTCCCTCCGCCCGCCCTTGTTCTTGTGGGGTCCGTCTTGGGGGTGTCAGGTGCCACCCTTGAGGGGGGGTTATGTCAGGTTCTGTCCCTGTCTGTTTTCTTTAGGCTCTGTTTCTTTATGTTATTTTGTGTTTCCCCTCCTGCCATACTTTGTTATTCTGAGCTTTGTTTACTGGTTTCTGTGTATCTCATTCAGTCTCTGTCATTTCCCACTCCTCAGTCTGTCTCTCTGTGCTCAGGCCTTCAGCATTAATCATTCACAGCTGGTCCTCATTCTAATCACCCCAGGTGCTCCTCACTGTCTCGTTTGTGTCAGTATATAAACTCTGTGTATTCACTCCTTGAGCACCGGGGCTTTGTCTTTCCACGGTTTATGATCTGCTGCTTAATGTTTGAACCCACGTGCAGAAAAACAGACTGGCTCACGAATGTAAAATGAACAATGATTTATTTAACAAAAATAATAATGCTGATGGAACAAAAAACACTTACTGAGAGGAGAGGAGATGAGCAGATCATACACCGTGGAAAGACAAAGCCCCGGTGCTCAAGGAGTGAATACACAGAGTTTATATACTGACACAAACGAGACAGTGAGGAGCACCTGGGGTGATTAGAATGAGGACCAGCTGTGAATGATTAATGCTGAAGGCCTGAGCACAGAGAGACAGACTGAGGAGTGGGAAATGACAGAGACTGAATGAGATACACAGAAACCAGTAAACAAAGCTCAGAATAACAAAGTATGGCAGGAGGGGAAACACAAATAACATAAAGAAACAGAGCCTAAAGAAAACAGACAGGGACAGAACCTGACAAACAACACCTTCAACCGAGCCTGTTTTCAGGCCTTCTAAGTTTTTAGTGGTAACCCTGATCACTACACAGGATTCATTCTTCAATGTCGTCTGGCTTTTTCTAGAGCCCCTCGTATGTATCCCACGGACGCTGCTAAAATCACTTTTGTGATCAGTCAGTTAAAGGGTGACGCTCTTAGCTGGGCTACAGCGCACTTATCCTCACATGCTATTGACTTACTCACCTTTCCTGATTTCCTCGAGGACTTCTCGATGATTTTCGACCACCCTTTGCAGCAGGAGGATGCTGTCAAACATCTGTTGAACCTCCGTCAAGGAAGGAAGCCGGTATCGGAGCACGCAATACGCTTCTGTATCATGGCGGCGAAGACGCGCTGGGACGATCTCGCTATCAGAGTTACTTTCTTAAATTCCCTGTCGGACAGAGTCAAGGATCAACTCGCTCTGAGAGACGAACCCAACTCTCTTAATGAACTGATAACCTTGGCGATCAGAGTCGATAATCGCTTCAATGAAAGGGGCAAGGAGAGGGACTACAAGTCCCAGCGCCCATCCACTTCCGGTTTCCGGTCAAACCCGACTTTTCAGAGTAAAGTCGTATCTAACTTCGAGGAGGAACTCTATGCAAATAGGCCACACAAGGCTGTCACCAGAGGAGAGACAGCGACGTATGAGATCTGGGTGTTGTCTTTATTGTAGTAAGATTGGCCATTACATAGCCCAATGCCCTCTACAGAGAGCCCAACGCCCTCTACAGGGAAACGACCCCTCCCATCAATAAAACAGGAGGTATTGGTGGGTAGATCATCTTGTTTTCCTGTCTCACGATTGACTTTACCATCTATTATTGTGAATAATAACATGAAGTTGCTTGTTACAGCTCTTGTGGACTCTGGAGCGGAACAAAACCTCATCAGCAATGACTTGGTGGAACAACTATCCATTCCTACCCATACCCTTCGAGACCCTCTGACAGTTGCCGGTCTCACTGGACAGGTTTTCGCCAAGATTCACCTGAGGGTCCAGGAACTCTACCTCATCATCTCTGGAAATCACCATGAGCAAGGTGAATTCTTCGTTTTTGACTCTCCCACCACTCAATTAATATTGGGTTTTCCTTGGTTGGAGAGGCATAATCCATTATTGAACTGGTCGGAGAAGAGGATAGACAAGTGGAGCTCGTACTGTCTCAAGAACTGTCTTCGCTCTGCTGTACCGAAGACCTCTGTAAATAACCCCCAGTCACAAGCTGTTGACCTAAGCAAAGTACCTCCTGTGTATCATGATTTAAGTGCTGTGTTCAATAAAGAGAAAGCTTTGTCCCTGCCTCCACATCGCCCATATGATTGTGCTATTAATCTTCTTCCTGGAGCTCCTCTGCCTACCAGTAGATTATACAACATATCAGGGCCTGAGAGAAAGACTATGTCAGATTATGTTGGGAAGTCTCTGGCGTCTGGTATCATTCGACCGTCCACCTCACATAAGGTAGCGGGTTTCTTTTTTGTGTCTAAAAGGATAAGACCTTGCGCCCATGCATTAACTATCGTGGGTTAAACCAGATCACCATCAAAAAAAATATCCGCTACCTCTCATTGATTCCATTCATGACCAGTTGCATTCGGCTGCCATATTTACAAAATTAGATTTGCGTAATGCTTACCATCTGGTGAGGGTTCGTGAGGGGGATGAGTGGAAGACCACCTTCAGGACTCCACTCGGTCATTTTGAATACTTAGTAATGCCTTTCGGCCTTACTAATGCTCCTGCGGTGTTCCATGCACTCGTTAACAACGTCCTTAGAGACTTTCTTAATGAGTTTGTTTTCGTTTATTTAGACGATATACTCATTTACTCCCACGACTTAAGCCAACACGAGACTCACGTACGTGCGGTACTGCAGAGACTCCTTGAGAATCAGCTTTATGTAAAGGCAGAGAAGTGCGATTTTCATGTCACCACTGTGTCGTTCCTGGGATTTATTTTTGAGGGTGGTAGTTTTCGCACTGACCCTGAGAAGACCAGGGCTGTGGAAGAATGGCCCACTCCTGCGGACCGCAAGCAGCTGCAACGGTTCTTAGGCTTTGCAAACTTTTATAGAAGGTTCATTAAGAATTATAGTTGCATTGCTGCTCCTCTTACTCAACTCACCTCCACGTTAAGAACCTTCTCCTGGACTCCTGTGGCTGAGACGGCTTTTAAGGAACTTAAGCGTCTTTTCTCCACCGCCCCATCCTTCGTCACCCTGACCCGGAGAGTCAATTCATCTTGGAGGTCGACGCATCGGACACGGGTGTGGGAGCAGTTCTTTCTCAGCGTTCTCAGGAGGATAACAAGGTCCACCTATGTGCGTTCTTCTCTCGATGTCTTAGCCCTTCGGAGCAGAATTATGATGTGGGAAACAGAGAGTTATTGGCTATGAAATTGGCACTAGAAGAATGGAGGCACTGGTTGGAGGGTACCAAGACACCTTTTCTGATCTGGACAGATCATAAGAACCTTATTTACATCCAGAACGCCAAGAGGCTGAGTCCTAGACAGGCTCGTTGGTCTTTGTTTTTTGCAAGGTTTAACTTTTTTTTTACCTACAGACCTGGATCTAAGAACATCAAGCCCGATGCCCTGTCAAGACAGTTTTCCTTTTCCGACCAGCACAAGACTGAAGACAACATTCTGCCCCCCTCCGTTGTGGTTGGCGCACTTACCTGGTCCATTGAAAGAGACATTCAGGAGGCGCAAGGATCTGAACCCGACCTAGGTACCGGTCCTCCTGATAGAAGGTTTGTTCCCTCCACTATCAGATCCAAGGTGCTAGACTGGATTCATTTGAACAAACTGTCATGTTATTCAGGCACTAACCGCATGCTTTCCTTTGTTAAGAGACACTTCTGGTGGCCCACTCTCAACCAAGACATTAAGGAGTTTGTGGCTGCTTGCCCTACCTGTGCTTGTAATGTTGAGGCGAACTGGTCCTCATATTGAATAATTTGAGACGAGACCTTTCTTCCTTTGCCAGCAAGAGAACTCTTTTAATAAGTAAATACAGAACATACAGCTGAACAGTCTATACCGAATCGAATCTAATCTGTGTCCTCAGAATAGCATGTAGTTTCATTTATACCTTCTTTTGACGTCATTTCTTATGTAAGAAAAAGGGTCTGTTCTTTCCCGTAAGGGAAGAACTGAAAACAGTTTTGGGAAGGGCAAGGACAGTGTATTTCCTAAAAAGGGAACTTTGCACGAACATAAACAGTTTAGCTTATCTGTTTCTTGTCAGAGGGTAAGAGTTTTTCCCTTGCATGGAGGAACACAAATTTAGGATTAATGACTTTGTTATTCTGGTTCTCACCAGATGTTCTATGAACTCCTGAACTTTTGTACGTGCTCTGTCCAACGAGTGTTGGATTTCTGGACAGACTGTAATGCCCTACAAATACATATAACAAAACCTACAATCCTCCCTTATTTATCCAAGATAAATCTCAATCTAAGGCTGACTAAGGTTTTTTTCAGTGCTGCATGCATAATAATGGTGAAGTTAATAAAGGTTAACATAATAAAAAGAACAGAAAAAAGAAATAAAAAGCTATATACCAACAATTTGCGATATTTTAACAAAATTTAGCTATTCACCTTAAGTGTAATCTTAAACTAGAAACTAAGCTAGACTGTATGTAATGCTCTAAGGTATGACGGATTTATCTTACCTAATTCTAATCTATGGAGGCAGTTGCTTCCACTCCTAAAGGAGCCGAAAAACCCGCTGCTGGCATTAATTAGCAGGAAAAAATCTCTCCTTGGGACTGTCGAGAGCTCCCACCATGGGCCAGGAGTGGCGGCATCCACCAATTGTTAGAGACCTTTATCGGTCATGTGGCTAACTCTTACCTCTTACCTCATGCAATTATCTTATAAGACTTATGGTAAAGCCCAACCTTTGTGAAACTAATTGAACACATGAAGGATAAAATCATTAGCGAACATAGCCTTTGCAAAATGAGGTTATACTAGACTGCTAAACTTAAACTAATAAACATAAATTGTAAAATACTAATTGATAATAAGAAAAGAAATGCTAAAATGCTAAAAGAATAAAATGATAAAATTGATAAAATAATAAAACCTAAAAAGAAATTTACAAGAATACAATCATTAAGGATAAATGACATACAAAATAAACATACAAGAAAAATGATAAAAACATTAAACACAAATAAATGCTTCATGATGCAAAAACTTAAAAAATAGATTAAATGCTTCGGCCGTTGATTGAATATAAAAGTCCTGCATCAAAAGTCCACAATGATGCCTGTTATAAATGAATATATTCAAAATAAAGCTAGGAATAAAATAATATACTGTAATGTCTTAAACCAAGTTCAGTTCAGTTCAATGAATTTCTTCTTTTATTGTAACGTTTAAAACAGAGTAGTGTTCGTTGGGGCAAAACGAAGTTCTGGAGGAGGGCTTTCCTTTGGTTCATGTCACTTTCCACTTTGTTACCAGATCTCCAGTGGCCACTAAACCCCCTCTGCCTCCATTGGCCTACTAACAACAGTCAGTTCAGTGGGAGGCGGGGAGACATGTCCTCTGAAGCCATTTGGAGCTGGACGAATTGTTTGCTTGGCTTCATGTCCATTTCTTTTCATCATCTTGCGAGTCCACCAATGCTTCCCAGCCGCAGGACACAACATGTCAAAAAGGAAATTATAATTAGCACTAAGATTGTACTAATTCCTATCTTTAATATTAAAATAACTATTCCCCTAAATTTAGATTAAACCCATTGCACGACCAGTCATCTTTACCAGCATTATTTTCAAATCTTTATTCATTTCAAAGACTTCTGAGGTTTACTTGAAATTCACTGTTCGTTATAATAATTATAATTAATCCATTTAACATTTCTGTTCACTGTTATCTATGGACGGATAGATTCTATGCATGCTTCAGTCTCATACTAAACCCCTTTGTGTTTACCTATTGTACACAAATAAACATTTTGATCCAAAACATCATATCTTTTATTTCACCACTTATAATCATTTGTGTCTAATACAATCAACTCATTCACTCGATCATGCAACTTTTATTTTAACCATAGCGAATTTTCCAATCCATCATGTTGGCAAATTTTTCAGAAAAATATCTTCTCCATACATCCAATAACTATCTGCAATATGAAAGGATTTGTCAATGAATAGCTATTGTCACAATTTTCATGTTCATCTTATCACATTCTTAACTTAAAGGTTCCAAGATTTCATACCACACAAGTACATTGGTAAAATGGCATCATACAGTATATGCATGTGGAAACTAAAAGTGTAGCCGTTTCATTGTATTATCTAAATTGAATCCTTTACATATAAGACATTTTATATTTAACATTGTAATCTATTTCATGTGTTGTCGGTGATCCAATTTGTTCAGTTTTGATAAAAATGACATCACATTCCTCTTGAATCTTAGAACTACAATAGGTATGCAGATAATTATAAAATTACTGTGCTCCATATAGAAACCTATATTTTTTCCACATTTTGAAAGTTTAAAAACATTGGTATGTTTGATTGGGTGTTTTTTTTGTTTATTTTCTTTACATTCTTATTCTTTCTCTTTATTCTTTAACACATTGTTGTGAGTTGTAATCATTATTAGTAATGAACTAGGAACTTTAGTTCATATAATGCATTCTTTTGAGGTCAATTCCTTTGGAGTATACATTTCCCGTATCTACCAAGTAAGTTTATTAGCTAATTTCTAAGGTTCATCACTTTTAACAGGACGTGTCCTTCTTGACAACACCATGATTTATTTAAAGTCTTTGTACAATTTACTTAAACAAAGGTTTAACATTGTTCCAAGTTCAGATCTTTTAATCAAATCAAATCCTCCCTTTGACAATTTAAAATGTCAAAAGTTAATCACCTATGATAGTCAAAACTAGTTACCGTAATTATCTCTTAGGCTTAATTTACTTAGTAAACTTTACTTTATAAACTTTACTTTAGTTAGTGTATTCCCTTATTTAGGTCTTACATTATTTATAAATGCTTGTATAAGAATAATGTGTTCGGCATTAGTTAATTCAATGTTAAGCATTTTCTAATTGTATCGTATTGTTAATTTAGCCAAATCTGCAATATATTATTTTGCCATTCTTTATTGAGGTCTACATCTCTTCCTTTACTAGATTTCACACATTTTATACAAAATTTACTCGTGTGTTTTGATGAAAAGTTACAAAATTATATGTTACAGTGTGATTACAATAATTTAGCATGAGCATTAAATGCTTTATTAATGCTGGCAAGGATGCCAGAATCGTGTTAAGGTGTTTTTGTTGTATCATACTCAACTTATGTTGAACAATTTTGTCCTGGTTCCGGCTGCAGCCTTGGCAAACACTCTGGTGACTGGTCTGCGCGGACTTGGTCATGTTTTCTTTACTGGTGTCTTCACCTCCTCCAGTTCGAGTTCATAGATGCCCCTAGAATTATCCAGAACAGAACACTTATCAGACTAGTTTTCTGCTCTTTGTCTTGATGTTTTGTCAAAGTTTATATTCTTCACAACACTGTCCTTGTTATTCTTGAACTCTGGTGCATTGACTGCAGTTACACCAGGTACAGCTTCCTTCTTTCTGGATTTCTGCGTGAACCATGTCGATCCTCTCATGTTGAACGTCTGCTTGAACCGTGCGGATCCTCTCTCAATCTCGACTTTGCAGCAGGTGTAGCTGGTCACCAACTGGTCATGGTCCTTCCAGAGCGAGCCTTCACCACGAGCCATGTTGTTGTCGTCCAGGAAGACCTTGTTTTCCACCTCGTCTTCACTTTTCTCCTTTCTCAGCATCTGTAGTGGAAACAAGCTTCCCTTCTCCTTTTTCATACATAACATTCTGGGTCATGCTTAACAAAAGAGTTTTGCAGAAAGTTATTAACTGCTTAATATGAAAGCTGTTGTGTTAAAATTTTGTAAGTAAAGCTGAAACTATTCAATGTTCTGATTGTGTTCCACCTCCCTTTTATAATTTCTTTTATTATTGTGCCATGCACTTTCATGCAGTTCATGTGTATTTTCTGTTTGGTAAATTAGTATTAATACAGATAACTGTAAGGTTCCATGCTTATCTTAAGTCATGCAATTGAATCAACCGTTAAGGTATTTGCTTCTTTGTCCATCAGATGTTGCTTTGCTTCCTGTTGAAAGCTTTGGTCAATCTTACAAGTCTGGCACTCGGTTCCTGCTTAAATATATTGATGGAGAAAAAACAATACAACAAAATACAGTACAGTCCTTTTACTAATTAACTATTAAGTAACCAATTAATCAATTAATTAATTCATTATTGTTTTACCATTAGCATTTTTCTACCACATTGTATGTCTTAAAAAACTAAACATTGATAGTTTATTGATACAACTAACAAATTCAGAGTATTGTTGTGTCTGTGTGTGTTTGATACATACCAAGCAAATTAATACTTACTGGACAGAAATTTCAGGAACATCAACTTTATGGATCTTCTTCCGTATTTAGGAGCTGAAACAATAATCCTAACTGACCCTATCTTTTCACCTCAACAGTTTTTGCAAGCGCAGGAAAAATAGTTTGGTTATATCACAATAATTCATCATACATGCAACAAAACATCAATGTAACAAACTTCGTAACAAACATAACAGCTATAAAAGGAAAAAATAGATTAAACAAGTTTAAACGTCCACTGGAAGTCATCTGTTCGTGGACCTATCCTGTAAAAATTACAATAGATATGGTTAGAAAAGTCAACATGAACAATACTATTTGTACATTAATGATTTTAACCATGCATTAACTTACAATATTTACTTTAGTTCGTTGCAACATTTTGTCATCTGCAGAGACTATTTTAGTTGTATAGAACAATTCACTAAGTTTATCTGATTATGAACAATTCACTAAGTTTATCTGATTATGATGGGCGAGAAATATTAATTCTCTTCAGTGCACTGAAAACCCCAAATTGCTACCGGTAGACTAATGAGATTCGAATTTTGATTAATAAATCAGATTAAAACCAATTTACTTTTTCATTTCATGTTTTCTTTTGTTCGACATCGTTCTCTTGTAGAAATTATCATTAATTGTTTCATTAATTATTCCTTAAACATAAACATTTTGCTTTTATGGTCCAAACGAGTTCATTTATTTTGTTTTATTTTTAAATCTTGTTCATTTTATGTTAGTTCTACTTTAAACAAAAAACATAACACAAAACATTCGCTCACATAAAAACAAAATACAAAATTGAAAAATTGGCAGAAAGAAAAATTCTCAGAAAATTCTCACTGTACCTGCCTCCACCATCAAACAACCAGATTAAAACTACTATAATCTGCCAGTAACAGAACAAAACGAACAGCTCCTTCAAAACCCACAATCAACACAAGTATACAGTACACATCGCACTACTTTAAAAACAAAACTATTTAACAATTCAGTTCTGATAGTTTACCCAAAATGTGCACAACGACCTTTTCATTAAATTTTATTTATTTATTTGTGTAGCCACTTTCTTGGTTTAAAGTTATTTGGTTGTAAACAGTATGTACTGTTCACACGTTCTTTTTAGAAAACACAACCTAAAATCGTCTGACTTAAAGATAAACTTTTTGTTTACATCATAAGTTGTTACCTTAACATTTTGTCTCAATGTGTTCACTTAAAAAATCATTTTCTTATCCAGACTTAATTGGCTTACAAAATTTACTTTAAAATTGTTTGTTTCAAAGATCATTTCAGTATGAAATCTGATCAGTACTTTATAAAATACTGTAATAAGTAGACTTTAAATAACAATAGCTCACAGTAAACATCCTTCCACTGTGTGTGTTTCACCAGATGTCTTGATAGTGTCCATTTTCAGTCCACATTTTACTGCGTGTGTCCAAAAGCTTCATGTGACTCAGTTCAGTCTCTCGGCTTCTGCAACAGTTGACTTTCTTTTTTTTTTTTTTCAAAGTTGCTCATAGCAGCCTCCGCCCCGTTTTTTCAGTTCACGGATGTCATTCCTTTGTGTGCCCCTCAAATACACTTTCAGCGTTTGAACGTGTCCTCTCCCGAGACATTTTTCCAGTTCATTTACACTTCTCCAGCTCTACTGTGTTCCAGTGTCTCTGTGACTCTCAGCGCTCAGATTCAGTTTATCATAGGTGCATGACAGCTGTCTTCAGTGACAGTGTCTCAGTTCCTCTTATTATCATCATAGATGTTTTCTGGCTTCAATCGGTTTGAGAAACACACCCAGTAAGTAATTCTGTCACCGTGGCACAAAACAAAAATATATTAGCATTATCTTATATTCTTTTCACAAAATCAAAGTTCATACTGAAAGATCACTATTATTACAGAGCTTTAAATCAATTTTAAAATTGTATGTTGTTCAGTTTTTCTAATATAAATAAAATTATTTCTGCATTTAAATCATTTTAGTTCTATATTTTCAGACCAGAGAGATCCAATCTAAGTAAAAATTATTCTTGTACGGAGAGACAAAGATGTATGTAATCATTATTTACCTAAAGTGTTCAAAACCAATTATGTTTAAAGTAAATCTGTAGTACAATTCGAAGAAGATTTATATTTATATTTATGCTTTAATGAATAAAATGCATTCAACTGTTAATAATAACAATAATGAATTCAATTTATAATGCACTTTTCATTAATCTCAAAGTACTATGAAACTGTTCATAAAGGTTTGAATAAAAATAATTATTTAAAGTTCTGGTTGTTTTCTGCACAAAAACTTTCTGCTCTAGAGATGAACAGCAGAACTTGCACTTCTCAATCCACTCCCTAGCACCAAGCCTGGTTCAGGCTTGGAAGTCAACTCCTTTTATGGTAATTCATGAGTCACTCTCAAACAGGCCTCATTATTGCTCCGTTCGGCAAGACAAACCAACACCCCTACTTTTCAAAGTTTTAATGTGAGTACAGTTTTATTCTCTATTCTTTTATATAGTGTACGTTGTTTTCAGAACGAACATATAGTTTTGGAATGTCTAACACAATTGAATTTATATTCTACTCATTTTCCTGTGGCTTCTCATAAGAGTCTGCTGTGTGTGCGAGTGTGTTTGTCTGTGTGTGTGTGTGTAGCTTTTTTCACTGGTCTCATTGCAGCGAAACGACTCTACCACGGGAGCAGTTTTAAGAGAGGGAGAGAAAAAAGACGGGTGGGGCGGCAGACCTCTTTGTTCCAGCTGTCTCGCATCTACAGAATCACTCACTCCCCCGGCGAACCGCAAGTAAGTAACTTTTTGTATTGTCTTCTTTATAACTTATAGTTCCTTTCACTGTTTTAAACAAACTTTTAAGGTAGTAAACTTAATCAGGTTTTGTTTGACCTTTTAAACTCATGTTTTTTCATATCGTTTAACCAACGCAGAGCTTCCCATGTTCGTGTGCTCATTCTGACTATGTGTGCGTGGGTGGGTGGTCGGTCTTGCTCTTGAAATTTAGTTTAAACATCTACAAAATTCATATCATAAAGAA
The DNA here is from genome assembly GCA_038048925.1 of Garcialebias charrua. Classification (NCBI taxonomy): domain Eukaryota; kingdom Metazoa; phylum Chordata; class Actinopteri; order Cyprinodontiformes; family Rivulidae; genus Garcialebias; species Garcialebias charrua. The sequence continues at coordinate 53,317 of JBBPBX010000512.1, forward strand.
ATGTATATAAGTATATAATACTTTTCTTATTTATTTTTCACCATATCCAAAATCTTCACACCACAATTTCAATATTTTATACAAAACTTCACGAGATCTTTGCACGAGATCTGTACAAACGAATTGAACAAATCATATTAAGGAGACTAATTAGAGCTTTGGGTCATATTCATGCACTTTTAAGGGACAGTGATTCGATGATGTTTATTACACTGTGAGAACATGTCCCATTTAATTCTTATCCTCTGCGTGTCCGTGAGTTTATATAAAAAATTTTTTTTTACTTTTATGAAACTTAAATTAACTTCACATTTAGTTTAAACTAGGTTGTATGCGAGTTTTATCTCTTTGGGAGATGAACTCTTTAGGAGTTTAATAAATTGTACGTACGTTTACCCAAACTCTGATGATGTCTGAGTAAAAATGTGTATGTAAAACTGTGATTCTCACTGTGCTGTGGGGACGTTTTCCTAACATGACCGTGTGTCTCTGCTGGCCCCTTGCATTTGGCTCATGGCCATTAGGCGTTGCCTTCAATTTTTCTACAGAGCGTATTTAAGATAAACATTTACGTATAGTCAATTACTCTTAAATGCAACACTTTTTAAAGTCCTTATTTTTACTTTACTTTTTTGAAACCAGAATGAACTATACGTTTTGTTTAAAACTAGTTTGTGTGTGTGATCATCTTCATTCAATCCTTCATTTAATCCTTTCTGTGTGTGTTTTGCATCATTTCAGTGAACATCTGTTATCTATCGAGGCCCTGGCGCAGCACAGAAGAAGAAGAGAAAAAAGAAAACCACAGCACAAACAACCATTTTGACTCTCCCCAACTCAAAACAACGTTTTCTTCACATCCAGCAAAATCAGATGACAGCTACCAGTGTAAAAATGATCAAGAAACGCATGACCTTAGAAGAAATTTAACACTTTTCAAAAGTCTAACACTCCAACTTCCTTGGAAAAAAACATTCCTCATCTCCACTCAATCAATACTACAAAACAGCTAGTTTAAACAGGAAATTCCAAACACAGCAGACAAATATTTTAAGAAGCAGAAATTGCTCCCACATCGAAAAGTTTTCCAACATTCCTTGCACACAACGCCTTTCATGCACACAGGAGCGCAGCAAGTTTCCTGCAAATCTAAATTTAGCACAGACATGCAGCATCTCACACAGCCCTGTTCTACTCTAAACAATGTCTTTGTATTATAATTTTCACGTTTTATGTCGTAACCTTACACTTTATTTTTATTAACACTTTAATTATTGATTCAGTTTATATATTAACACTTTAGTCAATAATTTATGTATTAACACTATATTTTATAATTTAATTTTTATTTTTATTTCTATTAACACTTTTAGTGCATTTTAAGCAATTTGTTCATAGCTATTATTAAATTATATTATTAAATATTAAATTCAATATTAAATATTTGTATTTGAATGTACATATACAGTTTTTAATAAAGATATTTGTTTTATTCAACTGTGCACAGTTTGTATTCTTTTCAGGCCTTTAACCATGGTATGATGTTATTATTACTCAAACGCGTTGTATGTATCACATTTCACTAAATTTAGTGCCAAATTCAACATACTTATAGCTATCGCTTACCACGTAGCAAAAACCCCTGCCTTACGTGACTGTAATTTACAGCTTTTACCCAATTCTGCCACGTTTGACAAAAAATGGACTGAATGATCACTTCAGCTTTAAACCTTACTTCTGCCGCGTTTTTCTCCTGCGCTCAGAAACTGATCCGGGTACAGCTTTTTTAACCTCCTTTTATATATATACAAGGAGACTAGTGATCAACTAGCTTTTTAATTTTTACAACCGGTTTACCAATATAGCTTTACTTTAAGTGCTTGAATTATAACATGCAATTTAGTTTTACCAAGTCTAAAGCACATTTTCAAACTATATTTTTACTGCAGTGTCGACACAGAAAGCTGTTTGTATTATATCCAAATTAATTCCAATTTGACTGTCAGCTTATAAAAACTATTTAATTTTCAATTTGTAATCATTTTTTTTTTAATTTGTCAAACAGCCAAAACTTGCAAGTTTCTAAATATCTGCTCTTAGTGGCAAAAGAAAGAAATCCTCAGTTTACAGGTTCTAAAGCCCTGATCAAGCGAACACTTTCTCCACCAGCTGAGAAGGAAAGAAATCACTTATACAATAAAATAAAACATATTTACCAAAGGGCCCAATATTTCTTCCAGTCTCAGTCAGCAGAAGAAAGCAGCCAGATCAGACGGCAAACCCGTACGGAGCCACCAAATGTTGAGGCGAACTGGTCCTCATATTGAATAATTTGAGACGAGACCTTTCTTCCTTTGCCAGCAAGAGAACTCTTTTAATAAGTAAATACAGAACATACAGCTGAACAGTCTATACCGAATCGAATCTAATCTGTGTCCTCAGAATAGCATGTAGTTTCATTTATACCTTCTTTTGACGTCATTTCTTATGTAAGAAAAAGGGTCTGTTCTTTCCCGTAAGGGAAGAACTGAAAACAGTTTTGGGAAGGGCAAGGACAGTGTATTTCCTAAAAAGGGAACTTTGCACGAACATAAACAGTTTAGCTTATCTGTTTCTTGTCAGAGGGTAAGAGTTTTTCCCTTGCATGGAGGAACACAAATTTAGGATTAATGACTTTGTTATTCTGGTTCTCACCAGATGTTCTATGAACTCCTGAACTTTTGTACGTGCTCTGTCCAACGAGTGTTGGATTTCTGGACAGACTGTAATGCCCTACAAATACATATAACAAAACCTACAGTAACAAGAGTGGGAACCAACCTCCTGCAGGTTTGTTACAGCCTTTGCCCACACCCAGTCATCCATGTTCCCATGTAGCACTGGACTTCATTACTGGACTGCCCCCCACTGAAGGGAACACTGTCATTTTAACAGTTGTTGATAGGTTTTCCAAGACAGCTCATTTTGTACCCCTTGTCAAGCTTCTCTCTGCCTTGGAGACTGCTCACCTCCTGACCCAGCACGTCTTTTGGATTCATGGTATTCCCACAGATCTGGTTTCAGACCGAGGGCCTCAATTCACTTCTCAGGTCTGGCAGGCTTTCTGCACCACCCTGGGGGCCTCTTCTAGTCTGTCATCTGGTTATCATCCCCAATCTAATGGGCAAACGGAGCGATGTAACCAGGAGTTGGAGGCTACCTTACGATGTGTCATTGAGGACAACCCATCTTCTTGGAGCAAACATCTGGTGTGGGTAGAGTATGCTCACAATACTCACACATCCTCCACCACGGGAATGTCTCCCTTCGAAGCCTCTTTGGGTTATGCTCCCCTGCTTTTTCCTAGTCAGGAATCAGAGATCTCTGTCCCTTCTGTTCAACACCATTTCCGCCGTTGCCGTAGGGTTTGGCGTCAGGCTAAGGCGGCCCTGCTACGAACTGCTGAGCAGAACAAGAGACACGCTGACCGCCATCGTTCTGTGGCTCCTGCTTACCATGTGGGTCAAGGGGTCTGGCTCTCTACCCGAGACATTAAACTCAAGGACACTCCCAGAAAACTTGCCCCTCGTTTTATTGGTCCTTTTCCTGTGGTCAAGATTATTAACCCGTCTGCTGTTCGTCTAAAATTGCCTACTTCCATGAGCATCCATCCCACCTTCCACATTTCTCAGGTGAAGCCGGTCTCTGTGAGTCCTTTGAGTCCTCCTGCTGTCCTCCCTTCCCCCCCCCCATCTCATTGACAATCACCCTGCCTTCACTGTCCAGTGTATCCTGGATGTTCGGTGCCGGGGATGGGGTTTCCAGTATTTGGTTGACTGGGAGGGCTATGGTCCCGAGGAGAGGTCTTGGATTCCTCGGTCTTTCATTCTGGATCCCAGCCTCATCTCCTCTTTCTTCAGGTCCCATCCTGAGAAGCGCCTTAGGTCGCCAAGGGGCGATTCTTGAGGGGGGGGTACTGTGGGGTTTTTCCTGTTTTGCTGCCTACAGATTTCCTGAGGTTGAGGAGTCACAGCTGTCGGCCATCTCCACTAATCACCACCAGGACTACTTAAGACTGCTGGCTGGCTTCATTCAGTGCTGAAGCATACCTACTTTATGGTACTAGTGCTTCCAGCCTCTTGGTATTGTTCCTTGTAGTTCCTATTCTTAACCTTGTGATTTTTTTCTCGTGACACTACAGACCCTGGTCCATCTGTGCCAAACGTCTTGGACTCCTGGCTGCTCTGTGGACCTCCTGTGCTGAACTTCGAAGTTTGGATATCAATATACCTCCAGTGAGATCTTCCACCTCCACGCTCCACCCGTGCTCCCCCTCCCTGTGGATAACATTGCCACTATAAATAAATCATTGTTTGTTTTACCCCTGAATCTGTTTTCTTTCAGTCTGTTCATCTGGGTTGATATTGCTACCTTGACACCTGTTAAAGAAGGATAAGGATCCTACTGCTTGCGAGTCTTATAGACCCCTTTCACTCTTGAATGTGGATTTTAAGATTTTGTCTAAAGTACTCGCAACTCGGCTTGCGATAGTTCTCCCTCTGATTATCTCACAAGAACAGAATGGATTCATCAAAGGTTGCCAGTTGTTTTTTAATACCCGTACATTATTGAACACAATTTTTTCAACTCATTCCCCCAAGTCTCCTGAAGTGATAATTTCTCTTGACGCCGAGAAAGCTTTTGATCGAGTGGAATAGGAGTATCTCTTTGCCGCTCTTAATAGGTTTGGTTTTGGAGAGAGGTTTGTGTCCTGGATCAAACTACTTTATACATCTCCTCAAGCATGTATTCTTACTAATTCCATCCAATCGGATTATTTTTCGGTGGGGCGTGGTACTAGACAGGGTTGCCCTCTTTCCCCCCTCTTGTTTGCGTTAGCCATTGAGCCTCTTTCTGTTGCCCTAAGATCCCTTTCTTCTTTTCACGGAATCATCCGCTCTGGCGTCGAGCTTAAACTGTCCTTATATGCAGATGACCTTCTCCTGTATGTTTCTGACCCATTATGTAGTCTTCCCCCAATTTTAAATACTCTGGAAAAATTTGGATCATATTACGGCTATAAAATTAATTCACTTAAAACTGAATCCTACCCAGTGAATTAATTAGCTTTAAAGCTTAAGCCTTCTGATATCCCTTTTAGGCTCAGTCCCTCGGGGTTTAGGTATTTGGGAATTAATGTTGCACATACTCTGCCCTCAATGTTTTCTCAGAATTATACCCCACTAGTCTCCCAAATTGCATCAGACCTTCAGAGGTGGAACTCTCTCCCTCTTTCACTAATTGGCAGGATTAATATTATCAAAATGAATGTGCTACCTAGACTTCTGTTTTTATATCAAAACATCCCTCTGTTTTTGCCCAAACAGTTCTTCAGGTCCCTGGATCAGATGGTCTCTTCCTTTTTGTGGAATGGAAAGGCCCCCAGAATGAGACTTTCTTTATTACAACAGTTCACCACAAATGGTGGTCTTTCTCTACCTAATTTTACAATGTATTACTGGTCCTCACATATCCATAAACTGAATTATTGGTTAAATTCACCTGATCTGATTTGGTGTAAACTTGAAGTTCAATCGATTTCTGCATCTTTTTCACCTGCCTCAATTATTTATTCATCATTACCAATTAAACTATCCTCTGTTACTACAAATCCTATAGTGCTTTCCACACTCAGGATCTGGTCACAATTTAGGTCCCACTTTAAATTTGTATTACCATCTAATAAAATGCCGTTATTAAAGAATCACATTTTCTCTCCAGCATCTACTAATGCTGCCTATAGAATTTGGCATGAGAGAGGTATTAGAACAATGAGAGACCTTTACGAAGATGGTTTGTTCCTTAGTTTTTCAGAATTGTCTTCTAAATTTAATCTACCCACTTCACATTTGTTTCTTTATTTCCAAATTAGACATTGCGTTTCATCACGGTTTCCAAATTTTCCAACTTTGCCTACTGACCCACCATGGGTCGAATTCCTAGCTTTGAAGCCTAATCTGAAATCTCCTCTTTCTATTATTTATGGAAAACTTATGGCAATTGAGGCCGACTCATCAGGTAAAACCAGAACTGCATGGGAACGGGAATTGGGTGTTGAACTGTCAGAGTCATGGTGGGATAAAGTTATTCTCAGCATACGCCAAAGTACACCATGTGCCAGACTACAATTAATACAGTTTAAAGTAATAAATAGAGTACATTTTTCAAAATCCCGTCTATCAAAAATTTTCCCTTCAATTCCAGACCAGTGTGATAGATGTCAGGCTTCACCTTGCAACTTAAGTCATATGTTTTTCTTCTGCCCAAACTTACAAGGGTTTTGGAAATATTTCTTCTCCATACTCTCAGGAGTTTTTAAGATCCAGATTCAGAGTGATCCACTTATTGCCATTTTTGGAGTTCCAGGGACCACACTTAACCTATCCCGCCAGCAGGGGGAGGTCCTGGCCTTTTGTTCTCTCCTTACCAGGCGTTGTATTTTGCTCGCCTGGAAATCTCCCACACCTCCATCCACATCACAATGGCTTAATACCGTAAGATCATTCTTGAAAATAGAAAAAAATTCATTACAGTGAGAGGTAGTTCAGAAAAATTTACTTATAAATGGGTACCCTTGGTGTCATATGTAAAATCTTTGTCTTCACAACATACAGACTGATACCCTGATGCATGCTCAATGCACAGACTGATGGGACTGACTCATCACATTACCATGTGACTTAATTTTGAAGGATAAATGAATGGGTAAAACACTGGTTTCCTTTTAGTTTTTTGATGCCGTCCTATCCCCCCTCCTCCCCTTTTTATTTTTTATTTTTTTTTTTATTTTTTATTCTTTTTTTATTTTTATTTTTTATTTATTTTATTTTTATTCATTTCGTCCTGTTTTTGGTTATGTTAGTGGGGTGAGATGTGTTAGGTGTGGGAGGGGGAGGGAGGGGAGGGGAGAAAAGGGGAGAACATTTTTTATTTGGAGAAGTCATGTAAGTTTTGTAAAATGTATGTACTGTTAATTGTTGTATGTTCTCCTGATTAAAAAAAAAAGAAGAACCAGCGAAGTGTGAGGTTAGAAGGTACGAGTTGACACAGTCTGAGACGGCGATGGTATTGAACCAGTATGTGGAGTGGACACCTGGTGAACAGTTCCCTATTTGTGTACACTGCATTCATCACCAAGACTCTTATCAAGTTGTGGTTGGCTCACTGCCTACAAAGAGCTGCCAAGCGGTGTACCATCCAGGGAACATTCACGTAGGTGTTCCTGGGGTGAATGGTACGTATCCTGTTGAGGATCTAGCTTAGTTGTGTGGTCATGCTATGCTTTTAACCCTACCTGCAAACTGGACCGGGCTGTGCGCACCGGTAGCAGTGACGGATGACTCATTCATGGCGTCCATCAGTAATGGGTCTCATTATGTTCGTGAGAAGAGAGCGATAGTTCTCAAACCACACAACTCTATTTGGAGTTCGGATGTGCCGCAGGAATTTAAGCATTGGACCACAGGGGAGAAGGTCATGCTTTCACTGTTTCCATGGGCAGGTGTAGATAAGCTCATCTTGTGTTTAGAAACGTTGGATTACCGCTTTGGGGTCTTCGTGAACTCCGTATTAAGGCTTTGGCGGGCATCTCTGCTGAGCTAACTGCCCTCAGAATTATGGTTTTGCAAAACAGATTGGTTTTGGACTTGTTGACGGTGTCGAGAGGAGGTGTATGTGAGATCATCGGCAGAGACACCTGTTGTACTTACATACCGGATGAAATGGGTCGCAACCCCCAGGCCAGCGTGACAGCGGCCTTGACACAGCTGAAGGAACTTCAGAAAGCGAAGGCGGCAGATGCACCTGCAGGTCAGTGGGATGTACTGTCTTGGTTCACTAGTGGATCATGGACCCAGGTGCTGTTCAAGCTTTTGGCTATTCAGCTGGCTATTCTTGTTCTATTCTATGTGCTTATGGGGTGTGTGGCACCTTGTGCGAGGGCAATGATCTCAAGGATGATTGCTTCCAGAGGGGTAGATGATCGTGGGACTGTGTTCCCCATGATGCAGGCCAGACGCGGTTCGTGGCCGGACTTACGTGATCACATGTATTTGGCAGAAACTAGATACCTGTAGAGGCGATGAGATGTTTGGAGGTAGAATTGAGGTGGAGTTGCATTTATCCAGTTGCATTTATTCTATTTGCATTTATCCTTTATGATTTTGTAGTTTAGGTCGAAGTAGTTTTAGGGTTTGGTTTGGTGATTAATTCTGGAGTTAGATGGAGGTGGTATTAGATATTAGAGATTTTTGTTTTTATATTTTATTGATTTTAGAGTTTGATTTTGTTGTGTTTGATGTTAGGTTGGGGTCCTGTTTGAGGGTTTCAGATGGGGTCGTGCAGGTTGTTTTGACCTGTTTTTAATAGGTCAAGAGAGGATGTGAAGAATATTATACCTTTTAATACGTTATTCTGATTGAAACTAATACACAAGTGTTCTATAATTAATACACAAGTGTTCTATAATCAAGGTATTCACGACTGTTTCACAAATGTGTATGCAATCAGGTCTTAAGGGCCTTAAAGCAGCTTGGACAACATTATAAGACACACTTTTAGATCTAACAAATAGAATGTTCTGATGCAGGTAACATGTTCATGGGATATATGCTCTTTGTGCCTGCTCTGGTCTACATAGGACTTATGGGGGAGGGTAGAGCACACAGTCACACAAAGAGATGAATCAAACTAAATATATAGTAATACTGATAAAGCATACACATACTAGTAGACCACTAAGTGACCAATTAGTGTAACTGGACATTAATTTACATTAAGATCATACACTACACACATATATTCGAGCTTTCCTGATACTTTCTTACTGAGCAAATATGCAGGACAAAGAACTGATTTTCAGGAGACTTCTCACCAGAGCTATATATCTACAAGGTCATATAACTGACAAACAAGAGAGGCACCAGAACTCTTATCAGTGCTCTAAGCCAATCAGAGACCAGAGAAGACACAAACTGCATCACGATATCCCCAAGTTTCACACATATCAGTAGCATTCCTTCAGGACCTTCGAGCGCGTACAGGTCTGTCATGCTCAGCAATTCTCTGTGCACACAGAATTGACTCATTTATGCTGTAACTCTGATTATTCTGTTAACCTGTCTGTCAATAAATATTTATCATTTTCAAAGAGACTCCTAGTCATTGAACACGATGGTGACCCTCGACGGTGGGCCTGGTCTCTCTCTCTAATTGGAACAGCGGACGTGGACTGCTCCGTGAGCTGCAGTGCAGGGGCCCAAATAAAGATTAACAGGTGAGTTGACCGTGTTTTGAAACTAAAACGACGATTTGGCCCTCAATCCAAATTTATCCGCACTCAAACACAGAACGATCTCGTGATAAAGAACGCTTCTTTAAGTTCTTATTCTTCTTCTTTTGGCTTTTCCCTTTTCAGGGGTCACCACAGCGAGTCATCCTCCTCCACCTCACTCTGTCCTCTGCATCCTCTGTCCTCACTCCAACTACCTTCATGTCCTCTCTAACTGCATCCATATATCTCCTCTTTGGCCTTCCTCTGTGTCTTTTTCCTGGTAGCTGCATTTCTAACATCCTTCTACCAATATATCCATTGTCCCTCCTCTGGACATGTCCAAACCATCTCAGTCTGGCCTCCCTAACTTTATCTCCAAGTTGTTCAACATGTGGTGTACATGGCTTTATCTCTATATAATGTAGCTAAATAAACGCTTTAAATATATATTTCTTAGCTGACGTTATATCAAGAGGGTGCTTGAGCTGAACTGTTCCTTAATCATTTCACGTTGTGGTCAAATCAGCTGGATTTAACAAAGTAGGTCGACACGTGTACGTCACATGCACACGCAGGTGCGGTCGATCTGCGTTCTTTCTTTTAAATGTAGCTAAATAAAAGCTTAAAAAATATATTTCATAGCTGGCTTTATACCACGAGGGTTCCTCAGGTGAACAATTCCTAATAATGTCACGTTGTGGTCAAATCATGTGGATTTAAATTGATTTGTGTTGACTACTTCCAAACCTGTCACATGTGCTACGGAAATAAATTATTAAAAAAATCGAATTTTAATTCAAATAACTCCAATAGCTTACAGTGTGTACATGAACATCTTGTGATTACACTGTGTTAGTTTGAAAAATATCTGCTTTGTGGTTTCTGAGATATTTGATATGTGTTAAATACTAGTAGAAAAAATAAAAGCTAGGTCGACACACTTATGTCTATAAAAAATCGAAATTTAATTCAAATCACTTCAACAGCTTACAGTGTGTACATGAACATCTTGTGATTACACTGTGTTAGTTTGAAAAATATCTGCTTTATGGTTTCTGAGATATTTGATATATGTATATATATCTTATACATATCTTGTAAAATATATCTACATGTAAAACCGTATCTAGACTGAATTACCGATAACCATGTTTTTCTTTTTTACAGTTAAGAGAAAGAAGTCAACACCAGAATTTATCAAAATGTGTCTTCTGGAGGAAGCCCATGAGACAACGGGAAAAAAATCCTTTAGGTGGATGCAGTATTTATTTTTGTGCTTTTTTCACTTCTTAGTTTTCATAATAAACATTTTTCTTAAGTGGTGTCATTGAACAATAATTTCCTAAACATATTTTACAATGTTAAGTGTGTACAGTATAGTGTTTGTTTAAAAACATACTGGAAGTTAAGAATATTTTCCATTTGCATTTGACCTTTAAAGAATCATAAGAAAAAGATTATTAGATTTGAACAGCCCTCCATCCATCCATCCATCCATCCATCCATCCATCCATCCATCCATCCATCCATCCATCCATCCATCCATCCTTCCTGATGACGGGTCGTGGTGCAACAGCTTTTCCCAGGATGCACAGACGTCAACATGAACCCATCCATCCATCCATCCATCCATCCTTCCTGATGTCGGGTCATGGGTAGTGCAACAGCTTTTCCCAGGATGCACAGATGTCAACATGAACCCATCCATCCATCCATCCATCCATCCTTCCTGATGTCGGGTCATGGGTAGTGCAGCAGCTTTTCCCAGGATGCACAGACATCAACATGAACCCATCCATCCATCCATCCTTCCTGATGTCGGGTCGTGGGTGCAGCAGCTTTTCCCAGGATGCACAGACGTCAACATGAACCCATCCATCCATCCATCCATCCATCCTGATGTTGGGTTGTGGGTGCAGCAGCTTTACCAAAGATGCACAGATGTCAACATGAACCCATCCATCCATCCATCCATCCTGATGTCAGGTCGTGGGTGCAGCAGCGTTTCCCAGGATGCACAGACGTCAACATCAACCCCGATGAAGCTGTTCTTGGATGCCCAAGCGAGTTTCCTGATCAACAAACATTTAATTATTAATACTTTGTTTTTACGTTTATAGAAACACGCTTTTAATGTTTAAGGGACAGTTTAAACCAAATTATCCATTTGCATTTGACTTTGAATTATCCCTAACAAAATATTACCGTTTAAATTTAATGAAATACTAACCTTTAATATTACAGGGCCAATTGAAACCTAATTAATTCCTAATCTGTACCTTACTGTAAAAATAGTTTAACTGATTACAGGGCAGTGCGATCGATGTGTTAAGCAATTTTAACAGGAACCTTGTGCATATATGAGAATAATCTTTATTATAAAGAAACAAAATGGAAAACACATGGGTTTAAAACAAGCTGAAAAGGCAATAAAGTAAGATTAGAGCATTAAATAGCTCAAGGGACATTACCGCCACCAGGTGGTGAGACAAGGTCCTGCAGGGTGTTCTTCTTCTAACGTTTAGTGGTGGCTAGTAAATAGCTTGAGGTAACACTACCGCAACCATCTGGTAAGACGAGTAGGATTCTGGACCCCGCCCACAGAAGTGTAATGGAAAAACAACTACATGTGAGCCGAGCCGAACTGAACCAAACTGAAACAAACTGATCCGAACAGTGCCGGCAAGTGGAAAAGGCCAATCAGAGACCAGAGAAGACACAAACTGCATCATGATATCCCCAAGTTTCACACATATTAGCAGCATTCCTTCAGGACCTTCGAGCGCGTATATGTCTGTCATGCTCAGCAATTCTCTGTGCACACAGAATTGACTCATTTATGCTGTAACTCAGATTATTCTGTTAACCTGTGTCCGTCAATAAATCTTTATCATTTTCAAAGAGACTCCTGGTCATTGAGCACGAAGCTGAAATCCTTCAGCACACAAAGACCTCTCTGCCACCCTCCCAAGACCAGCCAAGCAGTAGCTAAGTTTTTATGTTGTTGCACAATCTTTAGCCAGTGTACAGTGGGCTTTAATGAGGGTGCAGAAAAGATATAATTGAATATTCTCTTGCTCAAGTTTTTCTGATTATCTGTCAAAGCAATTCAGCCTCATTACTACAATTTGTCAAATATCCTCCCCTGTCACAGTTTACTTGTTAAAGGGATTTTATTTCTTGTGTGTAGAGAAATATGAACAAGCCATTTTTCTGAACTGATTTACAAAAGATAGATAGTTCCCTTTCAGTTGGTCTCTCGGTGCAACATACTTGCTATGGGAATTGTGCCCCCGCGCGATTACCTGAAGGAATATATTCACGCCTTTACGGCTAGGGGCGTCACCGCCACGCCAGAGGCCCCGCCCTCTGGGTACTTAAGAGGCCTGCGCCCCTCCATCTTTCTCTTTTTGCCCTTCACCTCGCTTAAACCTGAACTTCATGGGACTTCTCTGTTGTCGCATCGCTCGACTAAGGTGAGCTTGCTCCCTACACTGAGTGTACAGAGAAATTTTCCTGCGTATTGCTGGGCTGGCGTAAGCTGGTCCAGCTTTTTTCTACTCACCTTCGAAGTTTTCTTCTTTCCGCAGATTTTCGCTCAACGGCGCTAACTGCGTCACAACCTCCTGCTAGCCATTACCAGGCTAACCAGCGAAAGCAAGACGACCGAGAAGACGGCTTCAAATATGAGAAAACTAGGAACAACTTCGACGCTTCTCGCTCCCGAGAAGGGAAAACGGAGGACAAGGGAGAGGAAAACCAAGACGACGAGTCCTCGCTCGCGCCCATGCCCCAGCGGATGCGGCTACTCCCTCTCGGTGATGGACACCCACGAGGCCTGTCCTGTCTGCCTAGGGATTCTGCACGCAAGGAAAGTGTTGGAATTCTCCGACTCCTGCTCTCACTGCCGTCGAATGTCGGCAGTAGTGAGGAAACGACGGGCTGACGCGTTGGCCAAACCCATGGCTAGAAACGCGGCGCTGAAGGTCACACGTCGCACTAAAGTGCTCATTCCTCAACCGGAGCCTGACAATGTGGACCTGGAATGCAGCGGCCGAGTCGGAGAGGACAACATGTCGGACTCTTCAGTTGCCACTGAGGACTCGACGCCTAAAGTGTCCGACCAAGACGCTGAATATGGTCACAAAGGGGAAACTGTTGATTCCTCCCAGAACCTAGCGCAAATCTTACCGGAACCGGACCTGTCAGTACCTACCTTGTTCGACCTGTGCCACACGGCGGCAGATGCCTTGTAGGTCACGTGGCCAGACCCCACGCCTCGCCAACAGGCTATGAGGCTAGCGGGAAGCTACTTCTACGCAAAACAATCGACAACGTCACAGAAATTACCAATTTTCTTGGACTTCCTCATGGAGCTCAAACGCTCCTGGTCGGAACCCGGAGCTTCCATCATGCTGCCATTATCCCAACTCCTTGATGTCGCGGGAATGGAGACAGAAGGCCTCGCCAATGCACCCCCAATAGAGGAGACACTGGCGGCTCACTTGGCCCCCAGTCACGGGGACGAAACCTAAGCTACCCAGCAGGGCCTGCCGCGCTTCGGAGAACCAACTCGAGAAGTGCTACAAGTCTCAGGGCCTTGCAACCCGTGCAATGAATGCATCGACCATGGTGCAAGCATACCTGGCGGAAAAACTCCAACATATCCAGGTAACAAAAGACGAGCAGGACTCGACGGAAGCCATGGAAGAGGCCCGTTGTGCCTCGGACCTCGTGCTCCGCATGATGGGGACAATAGCCATTTCCCAAGGTAAGGCAATGGCGGAAATAGTTGTCGCGCTTTGGCTAACTCTGTCGGACCTCCCGGAAAACCAGTGGTCCACTTTCCTCCAGCACCCTATCGAGCTGACGGGACTCTTCGGGGGAGCATTGGAACATGTCCAGGCCAAGTTGGAACAAAGACGCACACAGGCAGAAGCCCTCCGCGAGGGGTTGCCATGGAAAAGCTTTGCATCCCCAAAGGAAGACACGCGTGACCCACCACGGAAAAGACCCGCTGGTGGCGGCGAAGCCTTCCAGTACCGTCCAAGGACCTCTTCAGTGACCCAATGTGGAAAACAGATTTGAACCTGATGTAACAGGACGATCTGACAATTTTATAGGTTTGCCCACCCACGTGGTACAGGAACCTGACTCCTTGAGTCCAGTCTCCCCTTGTAAAAGACTACGAGGAGTGACTGGCATGTGTGCGCGCACCAAACATGACTCCAACTTTGCATGTGTAAACAAAACAAACACTGTTTCAGACATGTACAAAAATAAAAACACCAAAGCACAGACTGCCCTGGTTCTTGACTCGAGTCCCATTTTTATAAACAAACCATATGGTCAAACTATGAACCACAGCAAGATACACGAGTTCTGCCAAGGACGGCCAGATCTCGTGATATCTTCTGTTGGACTGACCAGCCTGCTCAGAGGAGTGCAAGAGGGGTCAAAGGTCACCCCTCTGGCGCTAAAACACGACGAGTAGCAATTCAACATGTCCTCCAGGCTCAGCGCGCATGCACAGACCTGGAAGGCGTGTTTACCAAATGAGTGAATCATGACAATGATACGTCATGGACTCAAGTTGCAGTTCTCAAAGAGACCGCCCCGCTTCACAGGGGTGCTGCAATCTAAAATTAACCCTAAACTTGCACACGTACTGAGGGAGGAAGTCTCAACAATGCTGCAAAAGGGAGTGATAAGCCTGGTCCCAGGACGCAAGCTACGCTCTGGCCACTACAGCAAATACTTCCTAGTGCCCAAAAAGGATCATTCCTTGAGACCAATTTTAGATCTCAGGACCCTTAGCAAGAGGATTAAAACATTTAAGTTCAAGATGCTTACACTATGGCAAGTTCTCCAGTCTGTGAGACCTGGAGACTACACGTGTACAGTGGCTTTAAAAGATGCCTATTTCCATATAGGTGTATGGAGGAAACACAGGAAGTTCCTCCGCTTTGCCTTCGAAGGTAACGCTTATGAATTCAAAGCTTTACCTTTTGGTTTAAAGACTACTCCGCGCACATTTACCAAATGTCTGGATGCAGCCCTGACCCTCTTAGGAATCAAGGACTCAGGGTCATGAATTACCTAGATGACCTGCTGATTCTAGCTGAAAGTAGGAAGCAGGCTCAGTCACACTCCTATAGGGTGATTCTTCACCTGGAGTCTCTTGGGTTTGTCATAAACCTACAAAAAAGTGATTTGACTCCATCGCTGGTTACCATATTTTTGGGAGTACAGATCGACACCGTTCAGTACAGAGCATGGCTCTCGAAGGAACGAGTTTCCTCCATTTGCCGTTGCCTGGAAAAATTTAAACTGGACCAACGGGTCCCTGTGAAAACCTGCCAACGCCTCTTAGGCCTCTTGGCGGCAGCCATTCCCTGTGTGCCACAAGCATTACTGAAAATACGGCCCATACAAGTATGGCTAAACCAACGAATACAACCCGACTTGCCTAATCAGGCAGAGAAGTTTAGGATAGACCCAGAGTGCCTGGAGGCCCTGGAATCCTGGAGAGACTTGTCAGTTTTTCCCAGTGAGAAGGGTGTCATCTTGTGTGGTCATCACGACGGACGCCTCAAAAACTGGATGGGGGACGATCTGTAGAAATCACAATGCCCGCGGCCTTTGGAATGAACAGGAAGCAAGATTGCATATAAACTTCCTGGAATTGTTGGCCATATTCCTGTCTCTAAAATATTTCTTCAATAAAGGTCTGATTGATGGGCAACACATCCTGGTGAAATCAGATAACAGGACCACAGTGTCCTTCATCAACAGAGAGGGAGGGACAAGGTCTCGGGCCTTCCTAGGATTGGCACAGAGGATGCTCACATGGTGTGCTCCAAGAATCTTGTCACTTAGGGCGACTCATGTCCCCCGTGAACTAAATTATGGGGCGGACGCCCTGTCAAGAGGACCCCTTTTGGTGTCGGAATGGAGCCTGAATCCATGAATTGTGGAGCAGGTCTGGTCACGATTTGGGAAAGCCTCCGTGGACCGGTTTGCCTGCAGGGCTAGCTCACACTGTGTCCTCTACTTTTCCTTGAGGGAAGCAGACGCTCCATTGGGTATGGATGCTCTGGCACATGATTGGCCTGCAGGGGTGCTCTACTATGCCTTTCTACCTGTCCCTCTGATTGGGGCAACATTGGAACGGGTACGTCAGGGAGCTCTCTCCTTAATCCTCATAGCCCCAAGGTGGCCACAGAAGACGTGGTTCCCAGAGCTGATTTCTATGCTATCTGGGACACCATGGCAATTGCTTTCTCACAGGGACCTACTGACTCAGGCGCATGGGCAGCTTCTACACCCACGTCCAGAGTTGTGGCAACTTTCAGCCTGGCCTCTGAAGGGATCTGGCTGAGAGCCTAAGGCTTTGGTTGCTTTGTCCCAAAACAAAGAACAAAGTAAAAAGGACTTGTGAGTTTACCCTGTGCTTGGCTTGGGTTTCTACCTCTACATCGGTCACCCAATTTCTTGTGACATGGTGGGTCCATTTTTTCCTCCTGTTTTCTCAGGATCTCCCATTGAGAAAAAGGGGATGTTAAGCTTTCACACTGATGGAGCACGCTTAAGCTGTCTCTAGTTGGTGTATACATATATATGCCTAGTGGAAACATGTTTGTGTTTCTTGCATTTGGCATTTTTTCCTCTTAGCATGTGCCTTCTGCATTCCCTGCAGATGGTAGCTGAGGGATGCCTGTCCTTTAGGACAGATGTTCTCACTTGTACTTTGCTGAGCATTTCAAGGGCGTGAATGGATTACGTTCCCATAGCAAGTATGTTGCACCAAGAGACCAACTGAAAGGGAACTGAAAGTTATGCACCATAACACATGTTCCCTGAAGGAAGGGAACGAGGTGCAACATAGCTGGCCCTTTCAATGCTGAAAGCTCGGTGAAGTGCAATTTTGGAGAAAGATGGAGGGGCGTAGGCTGCTTAAGTACCCAGAGGGCGGGGCCTCTGGCGCGGCAGTGACGCCCCTAGCCGTAAAGGCGTGAGTATATTCCTTCAGGTAATCGCGCGGGGGCGCAATTCCCATAGCAAGTATGTTGCACCTCGTTCCCTTCCTTTAGGGAACATGAGTTATGGTGCATAACTTTCAGATTCTTTTTCTTCTTTTGGCCTTTCCCTCTTCAGGGGTCGCCACAACGAGTCATCCTCCTCCACTTCACTCTGTCCTCTTTATCCTCTGTCCTCACTCCAACTACATCCATGTCCTCTCTAGCTGCATAAGTTTTCTTCCACCTGTATCCTGTTCTCACCATAGATCACAATGCCATCTGCAAACATCATACAGTGTAGTCCTTGGAGATTCCTGCCTGACCTCATCTGTTAGTAGGTCCATCACCAGAGCAAACAAGAAGGGGCTCAGAGCCGATCCTTGATGCACTCCCACCTTTGCCTTGAAACTATCTGTCACTCCTACAGCACATCACTGTCCTGAGGTCCTGATACATGCCCTGTCTAACATACTACTCTGCCACTCCAGATTTCCTCATGCTATTTCACACCTCCTCTCTTGGCACCCTGTCATGTGCTTTTTCTAAATCCACAAACACACAATGGAGTTCTTTCTGACCTTCTCTGTACTTCTCTATCAACATCCTCGCAAAGATGCATCTGTGGTGCTCTTTCTTGGCATGAAACCATACTGCTGTTCACAGATAGTCACCTCTTGTCTAAGTCTTGCTTCCACTACTGTCTCTCATATCTTCGTGTGGCTCATCAACTTAATTCCCCTGTAGTTGCTGCAACTTTGTGCACCACCCTTGTTCTTAAAAATGGTCACCAGCACACTTCTTCTCCATTCTTCAGGCATTTTCTCACCCTCAAATATTCCATTAAATATTTGAGTCAAAAACATCACTGCTATCTCTTCAAGACATTTCCTAACCTCCACTGGCATTTATTAAGAAAACGTTTGACAGAGACACACCTTTGCTATAATTTAGAGCTAACAAATAATTGTTTAGGTACTTTTCTTGTTAAATGTCGGAGGATAAAGCCGCATTCCTCTTTCCTATTTCTTTTTACAGACATGACAAAAAGTGCGAACACACACTGATGACATGACGTCATTGTTTTAGCTAAGGTCCTACACGGACATAAATTTAGAAAAGATAAATAAATTCACAGACATTTTTTAACCGACAGAACGAGAAAAAAATAGTTGTGTAGGTTTAAAAAAATGAATAACTCGTCAGATGATATTTGTTACTTTTTAATGGCTGTAATTTGTGTTAATTTTATTTACTACCTTCTAATACCTTTTACAACCCCGCGGATACCCTGAAAATCTACCAACATCTGTTCTTCATGGGTTATTTCCTTGACACCAAACCTACCCATCACTTCCTCATCTCCTTTGTTTCCTTCACCAACATGTCCATTCAGGTCTTCTCCGATGACCTCTTTGTCTTCTCTGGGAATACTCTCTAACACTTCATCCAGATCCTTCCAAAACCTGTCCTTCTCCTTCACATCACATCCAACTAGTTGAGCATAACCACTGACAATGTTTAGCATCAGACCTTCTACTTCTACCTTCAGGCACATCACCCTATCTGACACTCTTTTCACCTCAACTACATTCTTTGCCAACTCCTCCTTCAGGACCACCTCTACTCCATTTCTCTTTCTATCCACACCATGGTAAAACAGTTTGAACCTTGCTCCAATGCTGCAGGCCTTGCTGCTGTAAGGATGGCTCCCTCTGTTGGTCTGTCTCCCTCCTTACATCCTGTGTCTGTCAGCTCTGCGTCTCTGGTCTGCGTCTCAGGTGTTTTGTTTGTGTTTATAGTTAATTAAGACGTATATATTAGTCAGCGTTCATGTGTGTCTCATTGTCGGGTCATTGGGCCTCATGCATGAACATGTTCGTATTTTTATCCTAAATTTCTCTTACTTTTGTTCGTACGAAGCGTTCGTACGAACATGCCACGTCAGATTCAACAAACTCTTCTATCCTCAGGAAAAGTGTGTAAATGAGCTGCGTACGTATGATGAATTCCACCTGTTCTATCCACCTGTGCGTGCACGCGGAGAGGTTATTTACATAATTCCCACCCCTCAAAACACCATATAAGGCTACGTTTCCTGCCTCAGAGAGCAGGAAGTGTCCGTTCATACAAATGACAGCGAAAAGTAAAATGGAGAACTTTACTGGTGCGGAGATTGAAGTTCTGCTTTCCGAAATCGAGAAAAGAAAATCTGTCCTTTTTAGCAGCGTCACTCATGGGATTAAAGGACCAGCCAAAGCCAAAGAATGTTTGTTTATAATAAATGTGGACCTTAAAGGTACTATCTGCGATTTCTGCAAAGCCCTGAAACTTAGAAAAATTTTGAACAGAGACCGTTCTCCCTCCTCCCCCTTGCACTCTGGGTGACCTGCAACTCCGCCTCCTTAGCTCCTCCTCCACAGCTTGGCTGTCTCGTGAACGCGCATGCTTGTAAACACAGTTGTAATGGCGTCGGCTCAGTCAAAACACCGGTAAGGATAGACTATTTGCTTCTCAAATCTTTGCGTATTTGTAATAAAGTATCGTAAATTATGTATAACCCTTTCAATAAGTTATGTGTAGCTCTTACTTTGTGTTACATTTTATCTGTGTTATGCAGTTTTGAAACATTGTCGATGGGCTTCCGATGAGGATTTTACACCCAGAGGTGTACTTCTACGTCCGAAGAAGAGGAACCCAGGAACACAGGATGTTCTCATAGTCACCATGTTTTCATGCAAACATTAAAATGATGATTGGATGAACAGTACTGTTGCTTTGTCTTATTCTTCATGAACATGCAGTGAAATAATTTTCTATTTGAAAGAACACAGCGACAAAATCTTTTTTATTTATTTATTTAGACAATAAATACACAAAAAACCTAAATAAATATGTGACAAGGATCATCAAACCGTTACATAACGCAGACTTAAATAACCATAAATAAAGCACTGAGCATCCACCCTGATGTTAAATACTCTGTTGTGTACTTAGTTTGATTTAAATAACTTTTTAATAAAACTGGACAGAAATTAAACAGAACTTAATTAACTCCAAATTCTTCCAAACCTGCAGCCTTCAGGGCAACAGAACAGCAAGCAGGGCCCAGGTGACTGATCTGGTCTTCACTTAAGTGGGTCAGGTCAGTAAATATGTGCAGCTTCTCCAGATTGTCAGCTTGTCCAAACATCTAAAGTCCATAGAGAACCACCTGATCTCCACTCTTTCATTTGTGTATATATATAATATATATATATATATATATATATATATATATATATATATATATATATATATATATATATATATATATATATATATATATATATATATATATATATATATATATATATATATATATATATATATATATATATATATATATATATATATATATATATATATATATATATATATATATATATATATATATATATATATATATATATATATATATATATATATGATGTAGAATGATGAACAGAAATTCTACCATTGCTGTTCATCATTCTTTAGTTAGTAGCAGGTCACTTATGTAAATGAGCCCTCGAGGCTCAATGAGATTTACCTGACTAAATAAAGGTTGAATGAATGAATGAATATATATATATACAGTATATATACATAAAAAAATTAAGGTTCATTGATAAACTTCATCAACTCGTTTAAAAGTTCTTTTCTTTTAATTGAGGATTTTTGGGATTGAAATTGCCCCAAGGCCACACCCTGCCACAGATCTTTGGAGGACACCCCGCGTGGAGATGGTCTTCATCTGGTCTCCATGGGTCAGTCCTCAGTGCTGGTTGATCACCTTCGGTCTCACGCAGGTGCAACCCACTGAGATGAGTTTGGACTCCAGGCGGTAGTGGTAGCTGTGCCTGGCCCTGGCGTCTTGACTCGCCTCAGAACCAGCACCTGATGCAGAATGGGACGGGACTCCAGGCCCCCGTCCTCCAGTCCTTGGTGGTCCAGGCAGGTTTTGAGCAAACAGTGAGCCTGCGACAGCGCATGAGGGAACATGTTGTCATCCCTGGAGATGCTGAGGACAGAGAGGAGACGAAAACTGTTAACAGGACTCTGAGCTTCATGAAGGACAACACACTGAGGAGCTGAAGCCTCACTTGTAGGTCCACGGTGAGATGGAGTCGCTGGCCAAAGAACTGACTTTTAGGCTGGGAACTAAATTGTTTGGGTCCAAACGCAGAGGGACCGTTTCTTCTGCTAAACCTTCAAAGGACTTCCTGTGTGGCTTTGCTGCTGTCTGTGGGACCACCACCACCATCATCATCAACAGGACAGCGCTGACAACCTGGGGAAGAAGAACATTCATTCATTCAACCTTTATTTATACAGGCTAGCCTCGTTGAGCCACGGGGACTCATTTACAAGAGAGACCTGTCTCACTCACACCTAGGGTCAATTTAGAGTTACCAATCAGTCTAACATGCATGTTTTTGGACTGTGGGAGGAAACCGGAGAAAACCCACGCATGCACGGAGAGAACATGCAATAACAAGTCACTTTCATCATTGTCGTCGTAATGTCTAGCGAAGACATACTGAAACAAAAAAAATATAAACGTAAAAACAAACTAACATTGATACTGAGGAAACACATTACATATTTTATTAAAGCAACAATAATCAAGTTTGATCATGAAATAAAGAAACATGTACTTGGGAACCAGTACAATAAATTCTCTCAATAAAAGTTAATGAGACTAACTCAAAAGTATAGACAAAATCATATTTTTAACACGCACTAAAATACGTACGTTCAGTGCAAGTGTATGTTATACATGAACACAGAATTTTAATTAAGTCATCTTTTTAAAAATTCTTAAATTTATAAAGTTGTACATTTTCTGTGACGCGGTTAGAAAAATAAAATAATAAAAAAAATAAGCTTCAAAGATATTTATTGTCAATATTGTGCGTCTGTATTATTCTAATTTTATGTCCACTAAAATTGCAGCACAGAAAAGCCATAACAATAAAGAAATACATTATATAAAAACTGGAGCGTGAGATCGATAGGCGGATAGGTGCAGCATCCGCAGTGAAGCGGGCGCTGTACCGGTCTGTCGTGGTGAAGAGAGAGCTGAGTCAAAAGGCAAAGCTCTCAATTTACCGATCGATCTACGTTCCCACCCTCATCTATGGTCATGAGCTTTGGGTTGTGACCGAAAGAACAAGATCTCGGATACAAGCGGCTGAAATGAGTTTTCTCCGCAGGGTGTCTGGACTCTCCCTTAGAGATAGGGTGAGAAGCTCAGTCATCCGGGAGGGACTCGGAGTAGAGCCGCTGCTTCTCCACATCGAGAGGAGCCAGTTGAGGTGGCTCGGGCATCTGGTTAGGATGCCTCCTGGACGCCTCCCTGGTGAGGTGTTCCGGGCATGTCCCACCGGGAGGAGACCCAGAGGAAGACCCAGGACACGCTGGAGGGACTATGTTTCTCGGCTGGCCAGGGAACGCCTTGGGATTCCCCCAGAGGAGCTGCTCCAAGTGGCTGGGGAGAGGGAAGTCTGGGCCTCCCTACTTAGGCTGCTACCCCCGCGACCCGACCCCGGATAAGAGGAAGAAAATGGATGGATGGATGGATTATATAAAAACAACTATTAAACTTTGGTTTTTGTTTCTGCCTACCGTAATATCTGGTGGAAATACATTTCATAAACAATATTAGACATACAACCTTACCATCTACATTTTAAAATTGTGTAATAATATTATGATCACAGTTATATTAGTTGCAGTGCAAACCATAAAATAATCTTGACATAAATATGGTTTCCCCTTACTTACCTTGTTTCCAAAACCTGAATGGGAGTCTCCCCAAATTCACTTCTGAGACCTTCCCCAAAGTCATCATCTCTGCATAAAAACATATAATGTAGTTCAAACAATAATCAGATATTCTTTTCAACACATTTATCACACAATGACAAATTTATCTAACATATCAAAGCATTTAGGATGATTTAAAAAATAGCATCAAACAGCCATCTTCCATCCTGTTCTGCTGCTAGAAGTAAAATTTGAACTTTTTACGCTCTCCTTTCATCCTGCTTCACTGCAGGCTCATGTCCGCAGCAAACTCGTCCACCCCACCGCAAGTTTTACAGATTTTATTCCAAAAATTAATGATTTTTGAGGCCCTTTATACAGGTAAACGTCCAAAGAGGTTGAGATGTATGCATCAACAACATTTATTGTGTAGGAGAACTAACAGACTTTTCGATTATGAACACCAAATGATCTGCAGACAATATGCTAATTGCTAGTTGTTGTGATCATGCCTCGCTTACACAGACAGCGCAGTTACAGTACTTTCATCATATCTGCTTGCTGATCCACAATACAATAAGTTAGGATAACTAAATGTACGTATCGAAACAATACTGAGGTTGAATGAGTTAGCTGCTGCCATTAGCATCACGTCAGCTGTAGGCCGGAAAACGGTTTTAGCCTGTTGTAGATAATAACATGGCATTTGCGCTATCACATGATTCAAGCAAAGACACTTACTTTTCAAGCAGGAAAGTTGCTAACTCTGCATCGCTTGGCAATCCTGAGCACTCGAAGCTCTCGCCACCTCCGCCATCTTGAAACAGCTACTGTTTGAGACGGGAGCGTGCCCGGCTGCGCGCTGCAGCTGGGAGAGGCGGGGGGAGGGCGGGGGAAGCTCGTTCATGAAAATAACTCTGTTTTTATTGGCTGGTCAAACACGGCCCGCTCTGGTTTTTATAAATGCTATTTTAACCACCGGGTGACGCCAGAGGAATATAGTATTTCTCAAAGATTACCTGTTTAACATCACTCTGTCAAAAAATAGTCACAGAGAGAAGAAATATGTTTATAAAAAAAGCTACATACTGCAACTTTAAAATATACACACGTCCTGGTGGCTCACTGGGTAACGCAGTGCGCCGTTAGCTGCTCCTAACCTTATCTACACCTCGTGGGTTAGATTCCCACAAGGTATGACTATTTTTTTTCCTTCTTTCTTTAGATTATTTATTCATTCCAGATTAAAAAAACTTTATGCTTTATTTCTTGTTGTATTGTAAATAGTTTTCTTCCATCCATCCATCCATTTTCTTCCGCTTATCCGAGGTCGGGTTGCGGGGGTAGCAGCCTAAGTAGGGAGGCCCAGACTTCCCTCTTCCCAGCCACTTGGAGCAGCTCCTCTGGGGGAATCCCAAGGCGTTCCCAGGCCATCCGAGAAACATAGTCCCTCCAGCGTGTCCTGGGTCTTCCTCTGGGTCTCCTCCCATTTTCTTTCTTCTAGTTTTCTTGTGTTTTTTTAATCTGGAATGAATTAAAAGAAGAAAAAAAACGTTGTCCCATGTGAGAATTGAACCCATACGGTTCGGAACTACGAGCCAACGCTCATCTCACTGAGCTATCGGAGCTCTATGACTGCAACAGGAGGAGGTCAAGGTAAAGTCTGCGTTACCGAGACAAATTAAACTTAAATTAATTCATAATTTAAGTTGGTTTAGTTAGAGATCTTCATATTAATATTGTAGTGTTAGAAAACGGCATTGATAACAAATTGATTTTAATTTAAATATTTTAATCCGTTAGTCATTACATTTAAAATTATAATTCTAATTCAAACAGAATAACCTATTGTCAAAAATAATTACCGTAAAAACCGGTCTATAATACGCAGTATTTTTGCTAATTTGAATGTCCAGCGTATTAAACATTGAAGAGTATTATTTATGGATTTTTTCCCATATTTTTAGACTCATTTTTCGCTCTGATTCTTCGTTTTTCATTTTTGGCGAAAATGGTGCAGTACCAGTTTCGGCCGCTATAGAGGCGCTGTAGGCAGCAGCCAGCAGAGGACTCAGAGAGTGAAGAGGAAGAGGGGCCACTTCCAGAAGTTTCTACTTGCTGTGTCCGAAAAAAGCCTCCTTTGGTCGGACTGACTCTGTCGCTGCCCGCTCCCTGCTGTGGATGTAGCTGCTATTAGCTGTGAGGTTCGCTGTTTTTGTTTGCAAGATACCACTCATAAACCACACCGCGGATTTTTAAATCCAGCTGATTTCACATTTGGTTCAGCTCAGGAGCCCGTCTGCTATAGTGAGGTAAGAAATATATTTTTAAGCGTTTATTTAGCTAAATTTAAAGAAACAAAGCGTCCGGTTTGACCCGCCTGGCGCCTGCATAAAAGTCAGCGAACTTTTTTTTTTAAATCCAGCTGATTTGAACATTTCGTTAAACTCAGGAGTACGTCTACTATTAAGTCAGCTCAGAAATATATTTTTTAAGCGTTTATTTAGCTAAATTTAAAGAAAGAAAGCGTCCGGTTTGACCCGCCTGGCGCCTGCCTAAAATTCAGCGAACTTTTTTTTTTAAATCCAGCTGATTTGAACATTTCGTTAAGCTCAGGAGCCCGTCTGCTATGAAGTCAGCTAAGAAATATATTTTTTCTCGCAAAGAAATAATTGTTTTACCGTGTTTCCTTGTGAAGATCTTCGTACTCGCTTGCTTCTGTCGCCGCCATCTTGATTAGGGCAAATGAGGCGCTGACGCGTCGCGTGGTGATGACGCGTATTAAACTCCGAGGCGTATTGTGTACGTTTTTTTCTTGATTATTGTTAATAATTGGACAAAGCGGATTAAACACCGGAGCGTATTTTCCTCCGGCGAATACGATATGGTGCGTGATTTCTTTGGACTCAAAATATTTTCTGAATAACGAAATATGAAGTTATTAGTGAAGAAAATCTGTCTGGATAACAGCAGACTGACTGCTCGTAAAATATACGACAGGTCTGGACCACTCGTAAATTTTGTTCGTATCTGAAAAAAATCTTAGGATACGAAAACATTGTTGAATGCCACAAATGCTCCTAAATCACTCGTACACAGAGTTTAAGAACAAATCTGTGCGTACGAACGGTTCTTGCATGAGGCCCATTGTCCCTGTTCCTTGGTGTGTCGTACCCCAGCTCCTTGGTCTCATGAGTACATCTCATCTACATGTTCAATGTTAGTATTCCAGCCACAGTTAGAGCATCCGTATTGTTTTGTACTGCCACGTCAGTGTTTGTTTTCATCTTATTAAAGTGTTTTTGATTTTACTCGTGCCTCTGAGAGTCTGCCTGTCTGCACCACGGGGCTCATCCCTCACCTCACACCATACCGTGACAGAAATGACCTGACCATTCTGAGTCTCGCGGACAAGTAATTCGGACTTACTCAGAGGCAGAAGATGTCTGCGTCAGCTCAGAGGGAAGCTGCAGTCATCAGGGTTGGCAGTTTTCGAACCGAACCCGCTTGGAGCAGCCATAGACCTGGGCTGGAACAGCTTCCGTCTCCACTGCTGGTCGTGAAGCGAGCGAGGAGGAAGCGTGGAGACAGCCGCTCCGACCAGTTTACTTCCTTCACTCCTGCACGAGCCATTTCGCTGTGGTGTGTGTCCGAAGACGATTCGGATCCGGAAGGACTCCTGCCCGTTCCAGCTCCAGAGACACAGGGCCGCCGGAGGAGGCGGCGACCGTCGAAGACACGCATTTCCGGGTTTCAGCCTGCTCTCCGCCTTTATTCTCCCACGCTGTCAGAAAAGCCGGGGGGTATTTCGAAGGGGGTGGAGTACCCACTCCCATGCTCCGTGACATCTCAGGGGAGATGTGTGCGGAGGGGGGAGTATGGGATCCCGCACAACACGTCTCTAGGAGACACAGAGGCTCTTGCATGACACGGAGCCGAGAGGAAGCCTCCTCACAAAACTCTTTCACAGAAGGAGTGTATGAACACCCGCTCTGAAGAGGAGCTCTCTGAACACATGTCGACCACAGGGATCTCTACACCTGCAGGACTCACGCAGGAAGAGCGTGTAGGACACACAGATTGAGAGTGTTCGAGCTCTCGCTCTGTGGAGGAGCATGCAGATCCCACCTTGACCACAGGGGTCGCTGTGGAACAGAGATCTGAGGCCACTCTCACTCTACAGCAGATAAACAGACTGTTTTATGCTGCTGTCAATAACCCAGACCCTCATTATAAATATAAGACTTACTCCATTATTGAAGACATTATTATTGTGGTGATAGAGGAAGGCGCATAATTACATAAACAATTCTCAGGTGCGAAGGGCTGGTGGGCGTGGTATATAGGCAGTTGCCGCATTCAGTCAGACAGGTTGTCTTCATGCTCCTGCCGCGTAGCTGGTGGCTGTGCGTGTTGGCCGTGCAAGGCAACCCATCGCTGAGTGTGGTGTGAGCCGGTGTTGATTCCTTCACGGGGTAGGTGTTGTCACTCTCTGCACTATAGCTGATATCGGACAGAAGCTCTAAATGGAGGTGTTGTTGTAGGTAAAACACCACGGTGCTGCGCTTCTCCACTCCCTCATGTTGCGCGGGAGGGGGAGGGGGGTGTGTGTGTGTGTACGTGGTTGTGAAGCTGGCAGGTAAGGAAACAATTGGCCTTGTAAGCTCTGTTTTGTGGCAGCTATATGGAGAGTAGTTATTAATTAACTTTCTTTAGGTCTCCTCACATCGGGACAACTGCTGCTCTGTTTCCGGAGACTGCTGCTTTATCTTCCGGGGTCCGCTCTGGGTCCTTGGCGACTCCGTTCGGGGAAGCTTTGCACGAGTGATTGAAACACGGACTGCGGTGTCGTCAGCTGTTCCCCTTGCAGTGGCGCGTAGAGTGTGACGTCAGTGCAGTCCAGTTGCTTGTCGCTGGAATGTGACGCGAGTGCCACACCGGTGGAATGGTGAACTGCATACTGTATATTTGTTACAAACCTGTACAGTATTGATTGGAGTAATTTATTGTATTTATTGAAGTAATTCAGTGTTTTTTGGGTTTAAAGTTTTTTGGGGGGGTCTGTTTAATTAGTTGGGATAAAATGAAATGAAATAAGTACTTAAATAATGATGAACATGATTTACATAATTAAAGAATGTTTTAAGATGTTTTTAGCTAGTTGTTAATAAAAAATTATATTAAATTGAACCATTGTCCCGGATGCTTCAAAGTGTGCAAAGCGAACCTGCGTGGCCTTAAAGTAAATTATCTGGGGGAAATTCCCAGGGTGGCGTTGTTGTCTAAATTACTTGTTTAATTTATTCATGCTCTCAGGACATGAGTGATGCCACATTATTAACAGTCCTTGTTTAAAGCCTAACCCAGGTCTCACTCAGATATTGACTGGCTAAAGCCCTGAAGGATGAGTTGTTTGTTTTTGAGTGTGTTGTCTCCCCAGCCTCCACAGAGGGCGCAGACGCTGCGTGCTCTGCAGCAACAGAGGACGCTGTTCCCAAGACTCCTACTGAGGGTGCTGAGGTTCCAGCACCAACAGAAAATGCTGCACCATTAGCAGCTATGGAGCATGCAGAGGTCTCTCCAGCATTCACAGGGGGTGGTGTCCTACCTATGGCACCGGGGGTGTTGTCCTACCTGTGGCACCAGGGGGTGCTGTCTTGCCTGTGGCACTAAGGGGTGCTGTCCTACCTGTGGCTCCAGGGGGTGCTGTCCTGCCTGTGGCACC
The DNA here is from genome assembly GCA_038048925.1 of Garcialebias charrua. Classification (NCBI taxonomy): domain Eukaryota; kingdom Metazoa; phylum Chordata; class Actinopteri; order Cyprinodontiformes; family Rivulidae; genus Garcialebias; species Garcialebias charrua. The sequence goes on from JBBPBX010000512.1 coordinate 82,160, forward strand.
AAGGGGTACTGTCCTGCCGGTGGCACCAGGGGGTGCTGTTCTGCCGATGACATCAGGGAGTGCTGCACTACCGATGGCACCAGGTGATGCTGCACCACCATCGTCGATAGAGGGTCCTGCCTCCGTATCGTTCACAGAGGGTCCTGCCTCCGCATCGTCCATAGTGGACGCTGAATATCCATCATCGCCTACGGAGGCTCCACTCACCGTCGACGCCTCTACGTCGATGAAGGGTCTCCACGCTACCGACACCTCCACGTTGATGGAGGGTCCCCTCACCGCTGACGCCTCCACGTCGATGGAGGGTCCCCTCACCGCTTACGTCTCCACGTCGATGGAGGGTCCCCTCACTGCTGACGCCTCCACGTCAATGGAGGGTATTCTCATTACGTTTGAGATCTGCACAACTCACGTTTCCTGTCCAGGTGGGCTGTGGAGGGTGACATCCACATCTTCTGTTGTCCAGAGGTCCTGTACCAAGAGGGTGCTACCCTGCCTCCGGCTCCAGAGGACGCCGACCTACCTGAAACTCTCGTTCCTGTCCTGTTTCCGTCTGAAAGGCCTGATGGACGACATCTCAACCGCCTGCCTGACCGGCCCCGGATTGATGAATGGTCTCCACGTCGATGATGTCTCATCGCTTGTTGTCATCACGCCAGATGACGTCTCCACACTCGACGACATCCTGCCGCTCAAAGAAGAAGTCGTCCTGCAGCTCGAAGAGGAAGACGTCCTAGAGCTCAAAGAGGAAGACGTCCTAGAGCTCAAAGAGGAAGACGTCCTGCCGCACGAAGAAGTAGACGTCCTGCCGCTCGAAGAAGTAGATGTCCTGCCGCTCGAAGAAGTAGACGTCCTACCGCTCGAAGAAGTAGACATCCTGCCACTCGAAGAAGTAGACGTCCTACCGCTCGAAGAAATAGACGTTCTGCCACTCGAAGAAGTAGACATCCTGTCGCTCGAAGAAGTAGACGTCCTGCCGCTCGAAGAAGTAGACGTCCTGCCGCTCAAAGAAGTGGACATCCTGCCGTTCGAAGAAGAAGACATCTCAACGCCCGATGGCGTCTCGCCCGACGTCTCAACGCCTGATGACGTCTCTGCGCCCAACTTCACGCCTGATGACGTTTCTGCGCCCAACTTCACGTCTGATGACGTTTCCGCGCCCGACTTCACGCCTGATGATATCCCGACACCCGACTTCACACCTGATGACGTCCCCACGCTTAGTGACGTTTCGACGCTCAACGAAGTCTATGCACCAGCCGACGAAGTCTGTGCACCAGCCAATATAGTTCCTGTTCTGGGAGGGCCCTGGAAGGCACCTCTCACGCTTCCTGTTCTGGGTGGGCCCATGAGGGTGCCACCCTCGTCTTCAACTGCCCTGAGGCCTCGTCGCCATCGGAAGCTTCTGGTGGTGGACGGCTTTCTTGCCACCCGCCTGACCGGTCGCCCGCCTGATGTGACCTTGCTCGATGGTCGGCCTTCCGGTCATCCGCCTGAGGTGTTCCTGCAAGATGGACGGCCTCCCTGTCGTCCACCAGACGGGACCGTGCGCGTTGGATGGTCTCCCGGTCGCCCGTCTGACGGGTCCTTGCCCGAGGTCGATGTCCTAGCCACAATGTTTGGGCGCTCGTTAGTTTTCTAGGTTTAGCTTTTGTGTTTAGCATTCATCCCAGGCCTTATTCCTGTTGGTTTTTGGTTTGTTGTCCTTGTGTTTTGTTCCCGGTCCTTGTGTTTTCTTGTGCCTGCCGTCCCTGCGGTTCCTCCCTCCGCCCGCCCTGTTTTTTGGGGGGTGTTCTTTGGGGACGCCGGGAGGCGTGTTTGAGGGGGGGTACTATAAGGATGGCTCCCTCTGTTGGTCTGTCTCCCTCCTTACATCCTGTGTCTGTCCCTCTGTTGGTCTGTCTCCCTCCTTACATCCTGTGTCTGTTAGCTCTGCGTCTCTGGTCTGCGTCTCAGGTGTTTGTGTTTATAGTTAATTAAGACGTATATATTAGTCAGCGTTCATGTGTGTCTCATTGTCTGGTCATTATCCCTGTTCCCTGGTGTGTCGTACCCCAGCTCCTTGGTCTCATGAGTACATCTCGTCTACATGTTTAATGTTAGTATTCCAGCCACAGTTAGAGCATCCGTATTGTTTTGTACTGCCACGTCAGTGTTTGTTTTCATATTATTAAAGTGTTTTTGATTTTACTCGCGCCTCTGAGAGTCTGCCTGTCTGCACCACGGGGCTCATCCCTCACCCCACACCATAATGTGACAGCTGCCCTTCCACTTGGTCTCTCAGACACATAAAACATCTACCTTCCTTCTCTGCATCATGCCAACCAGCTCTCCACCTTTGACTTCCAATCGCTATGTTTAAATAGACATAAGTAATTGGGTTAAACGGCCATTCAGAATAAAAATGTGTCATGTAGATTCCCCATTCGGATTATTCTGAGCTGATTCAACTTGATCTGAATGAATTTATAATCCAGAAGAGAGGGGTAGTTTATGCTGATTCATAATACGAACTGTGTCCATGTAAACACTTAATCTGATCATCTTATTCTGATTGTGGAAAACTGTCCTGACTGCACATGTGCAACCTATGTCAACCTCACATATTTCTGCCTGGTTAATGCTAATATGTTGTGGAAGCAAAATTGAGCGATACAACATTTCTACTAGAAACTTTGAAAGAGGTGCATTTGAAACATCTGTTGCTTCACCTGTAGTTCAATCAAGGAGTGCAGTAATATCTCCACCATCATTAAAACCTGGCACAGGTCAATTTTGGGCACTCAGGTTTGTTAATGTCCATCATGGAAGTAGAACTTCTGTGTTTTTTTAATAATAATAATAATACATTTTATTTGTATAGCGCTTTTCTAAATACTCAAAGACGCTTAAATTAGGATTCTTTTAAGGAAAGTGTACACTCTGCACATGTCAGTACTTCTATTCTGAATAAAAGTAAACGCTCGTCATCATCAAATTGTGCCCATGTAAATGATACATTCGGATTATTTAATCCAAATACTTCAATCCAATCAAAGAATTTTGCATATGTAAATAGTGTCCCCACATTTAGAGTTGCAACGTTCAGTCCTACATTCTTGACTTTCCTCTTCTCCCTCTGTCTCCTGACACGTTTCCCTCCTCGCGGTCTTCGACTAACAGTAGCACAATTTATTCGGCACCCTGTTCGTCAACAGCACCAGTGGTGGTTGTTGTTAACCCGGGCCTCGACCGATCTGGCATGGTTTCACTTTGATGAACTCACTTAATATCTAAAAAAGCTAAGTCTGGTCCTCTGGACATTCAAAAAACAAAACAAAACAAAGCAAAATAAAATGTAGAAACGTTTCGTCTTTCGTCCGAAAGACTTCCTCAGTCTGAGTTGCTGTGTTCAGCTCAGTCTTATAAATAGCACCCTCCCACAGTGTTGCACAACCAGTTGGCTGATGACAGCCTGAAACCAGCTGCTCACATGATCAAGGAGGGCCATCAGCCTAACAATGGATCATTAGCACCCTGATGGTTGTTTGCTATTCACAGAGGGCTGAGTGATACTAGCAATAACAGCATTGTAAGAGGGGGACAGTTGAACCCGGAGGCCTCCACCCCTGTTTAATGATGGACGGTTTCTTTTCACAAAGATGGCCTCCTTTACTCCTCTCTCAAACCATCGTTCCTCTCTATCAAGGATGTGAACATCTTCATCCTTGAAAGAGTGACCGCTGGCGTGGAGATGAGTGTAGACTGCAGAGTCCTGACCTGATGATGTTGATCTTCTGTGCTGGGCCATCCTTTTGGCCAGTGGCTGTTTAGTTTCCCCGATATAAGACTGATCACAGCCCTCCTGACACTGAACAGCATACACAATATTACTCTGTTTGTGCCGGGGGACTGGATCTTTGGGATGAACCAGTCTTTGCCGTAATGTATTTTGGGGTTTAAAAGCCACTGGGACGTTGTGTTTAGAGAATAAACGTCTCAATGTCTCTGAAACTCCCGCAACATACGGAATGACCACTGGTCTGGGTCTGGGTTCCTTCTTTTCACCTGATGGCTGGCTGGAGTCCTGTTTGGGTTTCTTCTCTGCTTTCAGGAAGGCCCAGTTAGGATATCCACATTTCCCTAGAGCCTGTTTTGTGTGTGATTTCTCCTTCTGTCTGGCTCCTAAGTTAGTGGGGACGCTGTCTGCTCTGTGGTACAGAGTCCTGATGACTCCTAACTTGTGCTCCAGAGGGTGATGGGAGTCGAACTGTAAATACTGGTCTGTGTGGGTGGGTTTGCGGTACACATCAGTTTGCAAATTTCCTCTATCAGAAACTGAGACCTCACAGTCCAAGAAAGCCAACCTGCCATTTTTTACATCTTCTCGTGTGAACTTGATATATTTATCCACAGAGTTGATGTGATCAGTGAAATGTTGGACTTCCTGAGATTTATCATCATCAGCCAACTGGTTGTGCAACACTGTGGGAGGGTGCTATTTATAAGACTGAGCTGAACACAGCAACTCAGACTGAGGAAGTCTTTCGGACGAAAGACGAAACGTTTCTACATTTTTTTTTGCTTTGTTTTGTTTTATTTTTTGAATGTCCAGAGGACCAGACTTAGCTTTTTTAGATTTTTCTACCTGGATTATTGAGCATGCATCAGAGTATTTTGAACCACTTTGGCCAGGATTGCCTCAAACTTGTTAGAGAGTTTGAGAAAACAGCTAGGAAGAGGGCAGACTACAGGAACCACTTGCGATTCAACCTTAGATGCAGACAAAGTGGCATCATTCCCAAGAGCCTGGAACTGAAATCGTCGGTCAGCGGGGACCGAGCAAGCAAGATCCTTCAGAAGGCACAGACGCAGCTGCTGAATGAACGGGTAAGACAGACCAATTTTACTATTGAGGCCTTGAAGACCAAAGAAGAGCACATTAAACAAAAACTAACAACGTGCCTAGATCAGACCACACTTCAGCAAGTGATGGACTGTACAGATCAGGCACGCTTAGCACAGCATGCCAGGTCCAAGACTCGACAGCAAAACAAATTTAACTTACTGATAACTCGTCAACACCATCACAATTCCAATGACAACACGTTCAGTGTAAGGCAACACTTCACTACACAGCTACATGCCAGGGAGACAGAGACGTGGGTGAAGAATTTATCTGACAGACAGCTCACCCAGCCAGAGACAGAGATTCTTGCCAGGGGACTAAACTTTGCAGTGGCACCAAGTAGAATTCCTCTAGTAGAGATGATCACAGCCACTGAGTCAGCCATCCGTAATAACAAAATTAGAGAGTTTGAAGCAGAACAACTCAGAGTGAAAGTTTCAGCCTGTCTCAGTAATGCTAAACCACCACCTTCCAACATCAGTAGAGAAGAGAAAGATGCACTCAACACTCTTAGCAAGGACAAAAACATCATAATTCTCCCAGCAGACAAAGGAAGGTGCACAGTGATTTTGAACCAGAAAGACTATCATGAGAAAGTTATGTCACTCCTTAGTGACGTAACCACTTATGAACCACTGAAAAGAGATCCAGGAAGTGGTTACAAGAAGAAGTTGATAGATTGCCTGAAAATTTTAAAGCAGGACAAGGCTATTGACAGTATTCTGTACCACAGACTGTACCCAGGGGAGGCCACACCCAGTCTGTATGGTTTACCCAAAATCCACAAACAAGGTGTACCTTTAAGACCAATTGTTAGCATGATTAACTCGGTCACTTACAATGTTTCCAAATATCTGGCATCTGTACTCATCCCTTTAGTTGGCAGCTCAGAACATCACATACAGAACACCATGGACTTTGTGGAGAAGGTGAAGGGTGTCATCATGGAGACTGATGAAACAATGGTCTCTTTTGATGTCACATCACTCTTTACGTGCATCCCTGTTGATGAAGCAGTAGAGGTGGTCTGTTTAAGGTTAAAATCAGACACCACTCTGAACAGCAGGACCACACTTTCCACAGAACAACTGTGTCAACTCTTGAAACTGTGCCTGCAGTCAACCTACTTCACATATGGGGAGCAATATTATAGGCAGAAACATGGGTGTGCTATGGGGTCGCCAGTTTCTCCTATTGTTGCCAACCTGTACATGGAGGAGGTAGAAAAGAAAGCCTTGACTTCCTTTTCAGGGAGACCACCAAGTCATTGGTTCAGGTATGTTGATGACACCTGGGTTAAAATTAAATCTCAGGAAGTCCAACATTTCACTGATCACATCAACTCTGTGGATAAATATATCAAGTTCACACGAGAAGATGTAAAAAATGGCAGGTTGGCTTTCTTGGACTGTGAGGTCTCAGTTTCTGATAGAGGAAATTTGCAAACTGATGTGTACCGCAAACCCACCCACACAGACCAGTATTTACAGTTCGACTCCCATCACCCTCTGGAGCACAAGTTAGGAGTCATCAGGACTCTGTACCACAGAGCAGACAGCGTCCCCACTAACTTAGGAGCCAGACAGAAGGAGAAATCACACACAAAACAGGCTCTAGGGAAATGTGGATATCCTAACTGGGCCTTCCTGAAAGCAGAGAAGAAACCCAAACAGGACTCCAGCCAGCCATCAGGTGAAAAGAAGGAACCCAGACCCAGACCAGTGGTCATTCCGTATGTTGCGGGAGTTTCAGAGACATTGAGACGTTTATTCTCTAAACACAACGTCCCAGTGGCTTTTAAACCCCAAAATACATTACGGCAAAGACTGGTTCATCCCAAAGATCCAGTCCCCCGGCACAAACAGAGTAATATTGTGTATGCTGTTCAGTGTCAGGAGGGCTGTGATCAGTCTTATATCGGGGAAACTAAACAGCCACTGGCCAAAAGGATGGCCCAGCACAGAAGATCAACATCATCAGGTCAGGACTCTGCAGTCTACACTCATCTCCACGCCAGCGGTCACTCTTTCAAGGATGAAGATGTTCACATCCTTGATAGAGAGGAACGATGGTTTGAGAGAGGAGTAAAGGAGGCCATCTTTGTGAAAAGAAACCGTCCATCATTAAACAGGGGTGGAGGCCTCCGGGTTCAACTGTCCCCCTCTTACAATGCTGTTATTGCTAGTATCACTCAGCCCTCTGTGAATAGCAAACAACCATCAGGGTGCTAATGATCCATTGTTAGGCTGATGGCCCTCCTTGATCATGTGAGCAGCTGGTTTCAGGCTGTCATCAGCCAACTGGTTGTGCAACACTGTGGGAGGGTGCTATTTATAAGACTGAGCTGAACACAGCAACTCAGACTGAGGAAGTCTTTCGGACGAAAGACGAAACGTTTCTACATTTTTTTTGCTTTGTTTTGTTTTATTTTTTGAATGTCCAGAGGACCAGACTTAGCTTTTTTAGATTTTTCTACCTGGATTATTGAGCATGCATCAGAGTATTTTGAACCACTTTGGCCAGGATTGCCTCAAACTTGTTAGAGAGTTTGAGAAAACAGCTAGGAAGAGGGCAGACTACAGGAACCACTTGCGATTCAACCTTAGATGCAGACAAAGTGGCATCATTCCCAAGAGCCTGGAACTGAAATCGTCGGTCAGCGGGGACCGAGCAAGCAAGATCCTTCAGAAGGCACAGACGCAGCTGCTGAATGAACGGGTAAGACAGACCAATTTTACTATTGAGGCCTTGAAGACCAAAGAAGAGCACATTAAACAAAAACTAACAACGTGCCTAGATCAGACCACACTTCAGCAAGTGATGGACTGTACAGATCAGGCACGCTTAGCACAGCATGCCAGGTCCAAGACTCGACAGCAAAACAAATTTAACTTACTGATAACTCGTCAACACCATCACAATTCCAATGACAACACGTTCAGTGTAAGGCAACACTTCACTACAC